>OX465283.1:82308433-82505807 GCA_949987705.1 Thereva unica | reverse complement strand
AATTGTTCATATGAACTGTTGACCTCTAAATTATAACGCGACATCGTTTTTGCTATTTCTATATAAACACTTTTCATTCATTAAAAAATTACAATATCTTTTCTTAAAAATTCCATCAAAATTTATATCCGTCGCAAAAGTCAACCTTAATAAATTTGCATCAAATTCGTCATCAATAATTGATATAATAAAATATAAAAAGCAGACAACTAAAGTCTTGCTAATTTGTCCGATAAATAAAAACTCAAATCCACCAGATGACATCAGACTCAATAAAAAAATCAAGAAAAAAAGTGGGTGAAAGACGCGATTCACCTTTTCCAAGCTGGCCGCATCCTGAGTATAAACAATTCTCACGGCGATTAAAAGTTGATCCATAACGTCTCATATCAGAGATTTAAAGATTTTCACCTAATCTCGAATGATGATACACGAGACGAGATTACGTCACACAATTATCATTAATAATTTGACATGAGGAGGTTGACGGTGACACTGCGCCATCCATAGAAGAGCAGCCATAAAGTCACCTATTCCCATGGACCACCAAGTAAATGGCAGCCACATGTTGACCGTCCGTAGTAGATTCGAAGCCGACGCTTGTCTGTCTTTTATTATACGTTTGCGAATGGCGGTGGGGACATAACTCTTCCCGGCCGCAATGTGTGGGGATACCATTCAGCAAATACCGAAATCCTTGTTGATCCTCAGTTGATCTCTAGAGTGTAATATTTTAATCGCCCGGCTTAGGGAGATCTGAGAGCAAATTGGTTGCTCCGGCAGTCAAACAAGCAAGTGGCTATCCGGGGCTGGTCATGGCCGGATTCGTCTTACGCTCTACACTCCCCCACCCAAAATATGAACTACATTTCTGCCCGCTTCATAATTTCGAGTGTAGGTAGATGACTTGCTCGTGATAGCAAATTTTATTTTTAGAATCCGGGGAGTCGACGATGACTTGGCTGGATGCGGTCACCACCTCCTCCCTTACGTCGCAAAAAGGACAAGAGGCGACTTCCGAATTAGGAATTCTACCCACTAGCTCCGAGTTAGTTTACCGAGATTCCATATTAGCTACCGGCTACCCTTGCTGCTATTATTTAAAGAAATCATCAAGATGCGGGGAAATGCGCGGCACTGATATCATGCTCCGCCTAGTGTCTATACTCCCCTTCGGGAGATGGTATCTGCCACGTCTTCTGTGTATTGTGCAGAACCAAACGTAAATGAATCTTCAGGCGCTTGTGTACATATTCCTCCCATTTTCTTGGATTTTTGATCCAAATTTGGGGTAAATTCAAGTTGAATGGAGCGAACACTTCTGCCATTCTAGATATAACATGCCGAATCCACTACTCGCACTCGTTCTCGTACGGTGGTAGGTTTAATCCCACATGAAGATGTATTCATCCCAGATGGGGAACAAGATGTGATGATGTGTTGTTGCTGCTCTTTATAATATACAGACTTCGTGAGGGAGTCATTTTCATTTGTGTGAGACGAATTCTCGTCTATGTAAAATGTATACTAAATTCCAATTTGATGCTTATATCGAAATGGAAAATAGATACGAATGATACTGTATAAATAGAAACACGATTACAATCTGAAATGATAAAAATCGATGTGTTTGTCTTGGCGTAAAAATTGTTATTATTAGAAGAAAGAACATTTTGCGTACAATATGTACGTACTTCAAATTTTCTGCTTTGCTAAATCAATTACATCTGAACAATTTTAATAGGATCTAAGCATTGATTGGCGTGCATATCCTGTAATTGTGTAAATTATTACATTATATTCGGTGAACAATATCAGTTCTAAGCAGTCACGTGATATTCTTCTGTGTTCTATACAGAAATCGTAATATTAGTAATGAAGTCGCCATCTCAGCTTTCAATGCTATTTCTGAACGGAACTTCGGACTTTGACGAAATCATTGCTTCGTGTGCTTTCAATGTTCGTAATGTAAATTATTCAAATGGTGGGTTTCGTTCTGACAAAGTTACCGAAGTTTTTTGCAGACATTGATAATTTACATCGAACTGAATTATACTTAAAATCTGTATACTATCGAATGCGTTTATTCATTACCCACTCTATTACACCTAGATCAAACACATAGGTTAGGTTAAGGTGAAATGGCTGCTTCTCCACTAGGGAGCCTACTTAGGCAACAATGGGCCCATAGTGATGCCAGTAGGGAACACCAGTCTTTTGCAACTCACTCAATCCAGCAAGCAGAGGGAGCCGAGAAAGATTCCCTTTTCCTCGCGAGGGCCGGACATGTACATAGAAGATGGAAGACAGTTTCTTCCTCATTTTCATTACCATAAACGCTACATTAAGTCATTGTGGGGGAGTCCCAATCTTTCGCCATGAGGGCCAAAGGGACAGTGACCGGTCAGCACTTTCACTACAAAGCTTATCTCTTTTTTGTTCAACTGAACAAGAGATTTCGAACGCTTCGCGTCCAAGGTCGGGCATATTGTGTGGTGCGGCACACCGTTGCTGTGGTCCATCTCAGCCCGGCCCGCGCTAAGCTGATATTTCTCCTAGTCAGTATATAGGTGACTAAGGGCATTCTCATCTGGGTTAAGTCGGGTGTCCTTTCCACTTTGGTTCCCTGTCCTGCAAGCTCATCTGCCATACAGCTTCCTCTAATTCCCCTGTGTCCAGGAGCCCAACATAGAGTTATAACAAACTGAGTGGCATGGCAGTCTCACAGTTAGGAACAATTGTGGATGTTGTAACGACAGAATTAGGAGCCTTGAAAGCCGCCTGGCTATCCGATAGAATACTTATTTTCTTATGAAATATATTATTTATATTCAGCCATTCGACAGCATCCCAGATAGCAGTAACTTATTCCTGGAAGACCGCTGCAATAGTCGGGTAGACGAAGAAATGTATTTAACATATGTTCAATACCTTGAAGAAGATACCACTCATCTGTAAGGGGTATAGTAAGGCAGCAAATGGAACATTGCAAAACGAAATATTAATGGGTGCCTGTGGATATGTGATCCGGTATCGAAATGCTTTTATTTTGTTCATCTTTTACAAATGCCTTTTCTTTCCAAGCGCGAGAGTGGCTTTACCTAAGCAGTCCCCCAACTAAATTCTAACCACTTCTAAAGCTGCTTGTCCTCCGTATCGAATCAGAGCCGGGCTATTGAGTATGCTAATGTCGCATTTTATGTCGACGAATATAATTGCCCGTTTTTTTTTTCTATAAAATTTATGAAAACTCCAGGAAAGCTCCCTTGAGTCATCGGGCAGATTCTCCCTTGTTTGGGTATAATTCTGGACTACACCTTACCATCTTCTCTTGTAATGGGTTATATAAGGGCTCATCTAGCACCAAGAAAATAAGGGGTACCCCTTAACACAGCGGTGTCCAACAGAAATTCGTTTGTAGCCACAATCGCTATTTTAATATAATTTCATTCGCCACATTAAAAATAAATATAAACTAGTTGGGATGTGTGTTTGACCCCTTCGGTCCACACGATCAACTTCCCAGTATAATGAACGTAGACAGATAAAAACTGTCTTCTTACAAAATAGTAATACGTTTAGCACTAGTGAGAAATTGACTAGTTTCAGAACTGGTGACAAAGTAATCCTGAGAGAAGCTAGTTCAAATAACTATAATAGTGATTAATCTAAAAGATTTTTCTAAGAAATTGGTTTACAAAACTAGCTAATTTTGTATTACTCGAAGAAATATGACATATTTCAATGTTGCATTCGCCACATTCACCAGGTCTATTCGCCACATGTGACTAGTGGCGATGGTGTTGGACACCGCTGCTTAACAGATGAGTACTTATTTCAGTGCTCCATCGGTAAAGCCTTCCTAGAATTCCTACTGGGTTACGATACGTAACCTTCTGTAGTACAGTCCACCACACCGATAAGCCAAGCATAAGTATAGGCCTGATTACGGCTCTATACAACCAGTGAATAATGCGGGGTTTAAGGCCTCAATTCACTGCGATCGTTCTTTGGCATAAGAAGAGAAATATTTTAGCCTTATCAGCTCTTTCTAAAAGATTCGGCCTCCACGTTAGTTTCCAATCCACTATGCCACCTTAGAGAAAGAAAATCGAGAAGTCTATGCTTCCTTGTAAAAACCTTTACTTCAGTCTTAGCTGAGTCAACGCCTAGGCCCTTTAGTAGCCCAAAGAACAAGAGTGTCCAAAGTTCTTTGCATCATATTTCTTATCATACAAGAATATGATATCATCAGCATAACCACCGTGGTGAACCCAGACTTCCTTAGGAATATCAACACTGTTAAATTCCAAAGGAGCGGCGATAGTACCCCACACTGCCAGTGGATCTTTTTTGTCGGAAGCCATATTGTTTGTCGTTGGAGTTTTTTGTTGATTATCGTCTCCATGGTTTTGGAGACAATTGAACTAATTGCTATTGGGCGATATTTGGAGGGACTGCTGGAGTCATCTTTTTTCGGTATGGGATGAAAGGGGGTATATTATCGGTTTCAGTGGCTTTGTTGACATCAATCTCCTTGAGGCACCTTGTAGCAATTTCTTAGTTTTATATACTCTCGACGGAGCGATTCGGACGGGGAATTTTTGAAAACAACAAAGTTAAAATAAAAGAAAAAGAAAAGTTAAAATGACACTACTATACTATCTAAATTGACTAAATTAGGGGGCTAAACAATTAAGAATAACTTGCTTTCTGAACTTTCCCACAGCACCAGTTCGTTTAACATCTACAGGCAGGGAATCCACAAACTAATGACGTGAACGAAAAATAAACGTTTAGATTGTTAGCACGAGTAATGGGAATAAGTAAATTATTAGTTTTAGTAGATAGTCCGGGCTTTGGAGCATTTCCATTGGCTTTGGCGTGATGTAACGGACAAAAAATTGCAACTAAGGCATTTTTTCCAGAAAAATTGCTAACTCGGCGACGACGCCAGGAATGCTAGATGCGTTTCAAATTCGCTCGAAAAAGGAATCAGGGGCCGGTTCGTGTATGTCGAAAACGAAATTTTTTTTTCGTCTCGGGTTCGCGTAAGTCGAAAAAATTGAAAATTTTCGTCTGAAGCCGACGAAAGGCACTCGAAAGCTCTTGGGTTATCGAGTTTTTGCATTAGGACACGAACAATTTTCTTTCGACCTATGCGAACGCTAAAATTTTCATCGACAAAATTTTTCGACTTCAATTTCTTTTCGTTCGATTATCGTCGTTCGACATACACGAACCGGCCCCAGTTTCTATTGAGCACAACTTTCAATAAAATATTGGTAAACATAATTTCTTAAGCTAATTAGAAAAATTACCGAAATTTGATTGAATTTTTTTTTTGTCACTAGCTGGGATTCGCTACCCAAATTTAAAAAAAACCAGCTAAATTGGTGCAATAGAAACTGGGGCCGGTTCGTGTATGTCGAAAACGAAAATTTTTTTTCGTCTCGGGTTCGCGTAAGTCGAAAAAATTGAAAATTTTCGTCTGAAGCCGACGAAAGGCACTCGAAAGCTCTTGGGTTATCGAGTTTTTGCCTTAGGACACGAACAATTTTCTTTCGACCTATGCGAACGCTAAAATTTTCGTCGACAAAATTTTTCGACTTCAATTTTTTTTCGTTCGACTATCGTCGTTCGCCATACACGAACCGGCCCCTGAGTCCTTTTTCGAGCGAATTTGAAAGGCGCCTAGCATTCCGGCACGATATTGACGTTTTTCCAAAAAAAATACCCTAATCTTGCATGAACAACTTTATTGGCGTTTTTTCGTATTTCGATGTTCAAATAAGTCCTCATTTATCCGTTGAAATGTCTAGTTTCAAATGGTCTATATATGTTAATACTATATTCTTCATTAAACCGCTTAAAATTAAGAAAAACCGAAAAATTACTTTTCGGATCACGAATTTCTCAATTTTTTCACTTTTTTAAAATTTTGAATTATTTCCGTTAATGAGGGATTAAATTTTAACGAAAGAAATTATTGCCTTATAATATTACTTAAATTAAATAAAGTTAATTACATCCGCAAC
Organism: Thereva unica; assembly: GCA_949987705.1. NCBI lineage: Eukaryota > Metazoa > Arthropoda > Insecta > Diptera > Therevidae > Thereva > Thereva unica. The sequence goes on along the minus strand of OX465283.1, from coordinate 82,499,769 downwards.
TGGAGATATGCTGCAAGGGACTACCAAGCTTGGAGAGGAGGCCAAGACTCGATTTGAGCGTCAGCGCCACTGGATGGATGGATGGAAGTTATGCCTCCTGAAAAAAAGTGAATCCCGCTAAGCAGCCGACAAAAGCTGTGACGCAAACACAACCAGACTACCAGGCGAATAAGGAGGTGCATCGTCCGATAGGTGAAGACCAGAACTAAATGGAGCTTTGGTACCCTATTATTAACCAGTTGAACCGGTAGGATTCCTTATTAGGACTATTTCGTTACGTTGCGAATTTTACATTTATATTAGTGCTGGGGTATATGTATAACCCATTGCCATAAACCTTCTCCTTTTTCCAGGCTTGCGGTTAACGTTGGTCGTTACTGTAGACAACTTGATGTTTTGAAGAGGGAAATTCATCTCAAACCTCCATCTTTGCCCAAAAGAAAGACTCTGATTCCTCACGACAACACTAGCCCGCATGTGTTAAGGAAAAACGAACAAAAACTTGCAGTTTCGTTGGGAATATTTAACCCATCTCCCATATCTCTCGATATTGCACTATCACGCTACCACTAAATCAGATCGCCAGAAACTTCCTTGAGGAAAATGAATCTGCAAATTCTGAGGATGTTCAAAAAACAGTGGAAGACTATATCACAAATGAACGAGTTGAGTTCAAGGCGGGGATGAATGTAGAATTCGTAAAATAGAGCCAGGCCGAGGACTCTTTAAAAAAACCCAGGGAAGGGGATAATTGCTTAGCAATTTGGAATATGTGGTTATTCCAATGCAAATCATCGATTATGTACGTTTCCCTACACGGAATAGGATAAGCATTCAGAATCAGGCGAAACTATTTTCACTAACAAAGGAAATTATATTACGGGTATTCACTTAACGCTGAGTATTGCATGTAAACGGCGTAAATCAAGTAAACTTACTCAACCATGTAAATGTCTGTATGAGCATTCGGCTACTTGGGTCGAGTAAATGTAATCCACTGAATCAACGAGTAAACTATTTACTCGGGTGTGTAAATAAATTGAAACAGTTGTCGTTCTGTCAACTTGAACAAGTTTCCCCGTGATATGGCGAATTAATTATAGAAAAATTAAAGTCATATAATATTTCCTCTTATTTTTCTTGTGAATTATTCTCTGAAAACGATGAAAATGATGAAAACCTGGATGTTCATCTAATTTGACATAAGTATATCATCAATCGTTTTTTTTATGAGTTCTGATGAATTTTCTTTTCTCTCGCATTACGGCATCTTCAGAGTTAAATTTGAATGCACGCAATAGAAATAAATTTCAAAGTAGTCTATAAACTACATTCACAGAAAAAGATCTGAATTGCGCGGCAAATTACACGGCGAAGTACATGGTTCGATGTAGGGGTGTTCAGTTAACACCCACAAGGAAAAGGAAACATACAATCATGAATGCTGGAAACCTTCCGAGGAAGCATTCTCGAGTTTGGAAGCATTCTCTTCCGTGCTCTAGTTCATATTCTTTTTATCCATCCATGTCATTGGATGGAAGACTAAGAATGAAGCTTTTGCGGAAATAAAATTCAAAAAATTCTCTATACCTTCTCTGGGCAACGAACAGGAAGGCTTCCTTATTCCTACCAATAGGAAGCATTCTCAATTTTCCTTGTGGGCAGGGCCGAGTAGATTTACTCAAATACGAAAATGTAAATTTACCTTTTTGGGTGAATACCCCTATTAATTGGTATTGGTAAACCATTAACCGTAAATTGTGTAAACGTAGTAAACGGCGTAACTAAATTTGCATTCATGTTAATCTGACATTACCCACAAGGAAAATTGAGAATGCTTCCTATTGGTAGGAATAAGGAAGCCTTCCTGTTCGTTGCCCAGAGAAGGTATAGAGAATTTTTTTAATTTTATTTCCGCAAAAGCTTCATTCTTAGTCTTCCATCCAATGACATGGATGGATAAAAAGAATATGAACTAGAGCACGGAAGAGAATGCTTCCAAACTCGAGAATGCTTCCTCGGAAGGTTTCCAGCATTCATGATTGTATGTTTCCTTTTCCTTGTGGGTAGTTACGCCGTCTACTACGTTTACGCGATTTATGAGGGTTACATGAATATCCCTGTTTTAAATCTATACTAATAAAAGAAAGTGTCTGTCAGTCTGTGTGTGTCTGCTTGTGCGTGCCGTCACGAGCTGGAGCCAAACTAGAAGAAATAGCATTCTGATTTTTTTGTAGATGCATGGATACCCCAACAGGTGGAAGTAAGTTCCCGTTTTTCAAAATTTTAATTAGTTTTTTGTTTTTAATTAATTAATTAGTACGATAGTCAGGGCCGGCGCGACCGTTTTTGGCGCCCTAGGCGAGGAGAATTATTAGCGCCCTTTGCTATGGACCACATTAAATACATTACACCTTTGACACTAAAACAAATTTCCTTTAAGTAACATGATAGTATCCGAATGCATTCATCGTTTTATTATCCTTAGAATTGAGACATCTGATAGTACTTGAGAGTGCGGCGGTGACAAGCGCGCGCTCAACAGTCAACACATTTTTTTAAGAACTGTCCAAAAAAATAACTCGTAAATTATTGTATCCATTCACGAAGTGACCAGTAAAGAAAAAAGTAGACCCAGTTTAATTATTTTTGGACCTCATAAATTCTATTTTATTACGCCTTCAAAATGGTTAAAAGAATCAGTAAATAAAAAAAATCCACTTTTCTCTGTTTCTCTTTTTTTGCTCATCATAAATTTTGCTAAAAACTGAAGCCGCAAATCTGGCGCCCCCCAAAAATCGGCGCCCTAGGCGACCGCCTAGTTCGCCTTTATGGTAGCGCCGGCCCTGACGATAGTACGATTTTCACCATTTTTTACGTTCTGTGGCTCTTGCAACTTGCATTTGACGCACTAACCCCTAATTTTGCTCATATGCATAGTTCCAAGATGGCGGCCGAATTTTCCAATTGTGTTTCCCGATCCCCGACATGGGTATCAAATGAAAGAGTATGACAAATAGAGAGCAATTAGCTATGTATGTGGCGGGAGTCAAAATTAAAAACGTTGGCTAAAATAAAACGGGGGATTCGATTTCCGAATACGGTGTTCCGATTTCTCTGAAAATCGGTATCTGGGGGGTTTTAAGGTTACAAATAATGAATTTATGATCAAAACTTATAAATTCAAAATGGACGCCCCAATATGGCGGATGAATTTTTTCAAGTGTATTCCAATTACAGTGCAAATCGATATCTAGGGATTTTTTAGGGTTGAAAACACCGAATTTATGATCAAAACTTATAAGTTCAAAATTGGGGGTCCAATATGACGCATGAATTTTGCCAAGCTACATTCTGAAAGTAGTAAATTTCGTAAGTTCCTTCTAACCAGTATAGAAACAGTAAAAACGGTAGAAAGTGTCGAAGTTTTCAAATTTATGCGCCCCTACATTGTCATCACGAGGTTAAACGATGTCATTTATCGCTTCCAAAAAGTTTGATCGGTAAGAACGAGACCTGGAGGATGCTGTGTTCGCGACGAGCACTAAGTAAGAAGGGGACAGTGCAACGGCTGGCCGAAAAGAGAAAGTTAAAATTCCAATTCACCGAAAAGGGACATGTTCAGAGGCATCTTCTTGAACGCACGCACTGTCACAATCCAATTTAGTACGGTTGTTCTAATTGAACCACCGCTAAGATTGGGAAGAGGGAGAGCAAGCACGTGTGTGCAAAAAGTTTTGTTTTAAAATTACAGTTATTAAAGAAACAAATTGTTCCAATTAATCCCTGGCGAATCCGAGAACGCTCAAGAAGAAATATTACAATATTTGTATAGGTATCTAGCTCTTAATTTGTATATGGCATCCAAAATAATTGTTTCCAGATTTATTGTTTTTTTCATTATACTGTTTTCCTACCGCGGACAATGCACACATCATTTTTCTTATTTATACGCGTTGCAACGCACGCGGGTTTTTGCTAGTTATAAATAAAAAGTGTTTTGTTTTCTCAAAAAAAAAAAACTATAGCACCTTCACTTACGCTTACAAAATATGTATTAAATTTTCGGATATAATTATTACTTTATAATGTTGTTGTGAAAATCTAACAATTTTTTAGTTTCCATAAACATTTAAACAAATTTATGGTTTTTCTGTCCCGTGCTCTACGATGCTGAATTTTCAACGTCTTTCTCTATATATGTTTTGTTTTTCAATATAGATACTTATGTATATAGAGCTTCTGTAAATTTCATTTTAATATTTTCTAACAGCTTTTGCGACACCCCTTTAACACCTGCTAATCTCATATATTTTTTACGAGTGTTTGCTATCAGAGACAGAAACTCAAGCTGATATATGACGGAACATGAGGTAAAACTGTCAAAAGCTTGTAAATAAAAAAACTTAAAATAATTTCAATATTTCCGATTTTCTGTCACATAACAACCCTTAAATGCTTCAGATAAATTACATAAACAAAAAAACATCTCCTATCTTAAGGCAGATAAAATCTAGACTTGAAGAAATATGTAAAATAAAACGCGACGATATCAAAAGTTTGCGATGCATGTGGGGAAAGGTAAACAAGGCTGAAGTCACCTTAGGAAACGGGAAAGCGAACACCAACTTGCTACAAATTTTATTGCTTGATAAAGTAGATATAACCTCTGGAATACCGAGGGCAGCAAACAGATTAGCACTTTTCGTATGCTCTGTACACTCTGCCGAGTGGCTCCTGTCGTCTGTGTGCAGTTCAATGGCCGTGATTGTTTTCGGAAAAATCGGATATTCTTGGATAAAAGCTGATAACGTGGATAACATCCTCGAGCATGAAAAATCCCAATTCACCGGCCTAATGACCGCTATAAGTGTTCACTACCTGTCTAACATGATTCTTCAAGTGCCTCAGCAGAAATCGCTGACATAAGTGCCTACAAGTCATTTTCTTGTCAGCCTTAAGTGGCCTACGATAAAAGATTGCATTTTTAGAAGAACTTTTATCGGATTGGGTTAAATTTAACAGAAATAAATGTAATAAATAAATTTAGCACAAAATTGAAGTTATTGAAATAGCTTTATGGGCTGACGTTGCGTTCCCAGCGCGTTATCATCACCGGGATTGATTTGTATCGTCAATGTTTGAAGAATTGTTGAAAATTTCCCTGATTGTAAATCATTTGAATTGCTTGTTGACTGCGTTTGACGGTGATAAGCTCATTACTGGAGCGTACCAAATGTGTATTTTTGTAACTTTGTTTACTGCAGAAATATTCCATGTTTTTACAACTGGGAACAGGGAAATTTTGTTTTGAATGCAATTTTTTTATTAATAAATGATTTTTCGAGAAATCTTTGGAAAGTAGCTAACGCATTAAAAGCCAGAAACGAAATAAATTGCGCTTTTCGATGACCGAACGTAAGTAATTTGATTTAATTTCATTTATTTCTGGTTACATTATGTTATAAAAGAAACGTTTTTCACAATGCTCTTGTACATATTTTATACAGAAGCAGAAGCTATAGAATGAGAAAAAAATTTCCGCTGAATTCAAAACTCAAATTGGTAACTCAAATAAACTCGATGGGTGAATAAGCATGTATTTAGTATTACACTGCGTTACACGATTTTGGTACCCTCTTAACTGCTAGCTGGAATAAATAGGTAATGAGTCATAGATTAAATGTTCCAAACATATGTGGTATCCATCACGTCTAGTTTTCGAGGTAGGTGGTCTAGTTACGAAGTACGGATTTTATTAGATTTCTTTTAAATAGTTCATTTGTTAGGGGTTTTGACCTCTAACTAAATGTTAACTCACGAAATTTTTTTAAAAAAAATAGTTTTTAGTGAGTAAAATATGTTGAAAAAAAGTTTCGTAAAATTGGTTGTACGCTACCCCTAAAATAACCCCCTAAAAACAGAAAATTCTGTTTTTGGCTAATATCTCCTAAACGGCAGGTCCTACCACAAAATATTATTTACAAAGTTTGTAGATCATGCGATTATCTACAAAAAATGGTATTATGCATTTTCCCGTATGAATGACCGTTCATGAGATATCGCCGTTTTAAAGATTTGAGATACTAATGTCCCCCTAATTCGCAACATGTATAGGTAATAATCAGATGTTCGCTATATCCTCTTTTGGACCACGTGGCTAATATTTTCAAGGGTGATTCCTGGTTAGTTTTGGAGAAAAAAATTGTTCTAGAGAGGGGGCTAACCCCACTATCCACTAAGATACAGGGTGTTTACGAAAGAAAAAAATTTATTTTTTTAATATTTACTTAAACTTGAATAACTCCTAGACTAAGTATCGTAGAGCAACATAATTGGGTTCGTCTTTTAGGTAATTGTGCATTCTTTTATATGATATTAAGAACAGAATCTTGAGTGACTCCGTTTACACGATATTTATGTTCAAAATATGACCAAAATGCTAAAATATTGGAATTTTTCTAAAAAAAAACGAAAAATATTGCGATTTTGATCACAGTTTTTAATTGCATATCTTTTAAACGGAGTCACTCTAGCTTCTGTTGCTCTACGATACTTAGTCTAGGAGTTATTCAAGTTTAAGTAAATATTAAAAAAATAAATTTTTTTGTTTTCGTAAACACCCTGTATCTTAGTGGATAGTGGGGATAGCCCCCTCTCTAGAACAATTTTTTTCTCCAAAACTAACCAGGAATCACCCCTGAAAATATTAGCAACGTGGTCCAACAGAGGATATAGAGAACATCTGATTACCTATACAAGTTGCGAATTAGGGGGACATGAGTATCTCAAATCTTTAAAACGGCGATATCTCATGAACGGTCATTCGTACGGGAAAATGCATAATACCATTTTTTGTAGATAATCGCATGATCTACAAACTTTGTAAATAATATTTTGTGGTAGGACCTGCCGTTTAGGAGATATTAGCCAAAAACAGAATTTTCTGTTTTTAGGGGGTTATTTTAGGGGTAGCGTACAACCAATTTTACGAAACTTTTTTTTAACATATTTTACTCACTAAAAACTATTTTTTTAAAAAAAAATTTCGTGAGTTAACATTTAGTTAGAGGTCAAAACCCCTAACAAATGAACTATTTAAAAGAAATCTAATAAAATCCGTACTTCGTAACTAGACCACCTACCTCGAAAACTAGACGTGATGGATACCACATATGTTTGGAACATTTAATCTATGACTCATTACCTATTTATTCCAGCTAGCAGTTAAGAGGGTACTCAATTTTTTTTTTTTCATTTGTAACGCAGTGTATTAGGCATTAGTTTAAAATTTCTTCGAATTATTCTTCCTTCCATGCTTCCTTTTCTCACCCACATTTTTAACTGCGCTCTAACGTCTTCTACTTTCCCATCTTTCTGGAAGAAAGCAAAAGTTACTCCAATTCCTAAACAATCCAATGTCTCTCTTCCAGAGGACTTCCGACCCATAAGTATCCTTTCTTGCCTCTCCAAAATTCTAGAAAAGTTAATGTACATTCAAATGGTTCAATACCTTGAATCTAATTCCTTTTTAACTGAATTCCAGCATGGCTTTAGGAAGAACCACAGTTGCAGTACTACCATCCTAAAATTATCGGATGATCTATGCCTGAACATTGATCATGACCATTAAACCATTCTCTCACTGCTGGACTTCTCTAAAGCTTTCGCCTCCATAAATGATACGCTCTTATGCCAAAAAATATCTTCTTATTTCAACTTATTATCGCTGTTCGTCTTATTTGGAATTTCATAAGCGGAATTTCATAAAGGTTTGCTCAGACAATCATGAGTCCAGTTCCTCACTTCTATCTAAGGGCGTACCTCAAGGTTCTATACTTGGTCCGCTCCTCTTCTTTCTCTTCATTAATGATCTCCCAAAAGAACTGAATTTCTGTAAAGCCCTGGTGTACGCGGACGATGTTAAAATATACCTTAGCTGCCGGCATGGCGTGATTGAGGATTATATTTGGCGATTTAAAGAAAAACATATTTGTACAAATAAGAACAAGCCTTTTCATATGTACAAAGGCCAAGGGAGGTGTATACAGGGTGTATCAGGGATAATGTCGAAACGCCTGGCTGTGGATAGGATAGACGAACAAAAAATCGTGTGAGTGGTGGGGGTGAAATCATAACGGTTTAGCCGCTAGGGCGTTTTGAAACTTTTTTGGTAGAGGTTGACATATTACCCTGTATTTTTGTAACCCTATTAGATAAAATTAGCGAAAATTGGCCTTATTTGGTGCATATTTGGTACTTTTCGACAAAACTCAGATGAAAGAGTACTAAAAAAGGACGAAATAGAGCCAATTTTACCATTAAAATTGCTAATAACTTCAACAGTAAAGGTCGTAGCATAATAGTTGTTAGACATTATTCATAGGAAATTGTACAAGCTTTCCAATTTTGTAAAAAAAAATATTGGTTAATAACGTATTTTTTTGGAGACAACGGTGGTTGAGGTGGAAAATTTAGTGAAAAAAAAAACAAAATTTTGTCTTTGATGACTCATAACTCTGGATGTTGGTGGGTTGGATATCTCGAGAAGGAACGCCCAAGAAATTCTCGACTATATAATTAAACGTGATTGAATTGGCGGATTTATTAACGTATCCGACATTAGAATTGAATGATACATTCAATTTTAGCTGTGTTAAGAATGATATGAAACTAGGGTTTAGAATGCAAGAAAATTAAACATCACTTTTATGAAATACAACTATTTTAATGTACAAGTTCAAAATGTGCACAATATATATACGAGATAATACAAGAGAAGAGAGTAAAGTTACTAGGTTTTAGATTTATCGTTCAAAATAACGGTAATTAAAGCTTAGAAATTAAGGAGACTAAAATTATAGCTTTAGTGATGCTTAACCAGCGGCACCATACTGGGTGCGTTCAGTTGAACGACGAAGTGTTCTGCGAGAAAATGCGAAAATGAATCGAGTTTACAGAAGATTACGTCACTATATGGTTATTAAGGGCATTAAAAGAGATTTAGCAAGCTTCGAGCGAGTATGTGGGGTATAAAGTCCGACGCACACCAAAGTTTTCATAGACTACCAAAGACCTTACCAATTATACAGTTAATATGATTCAACCATGTTAAATTCTTATTCAGGAAAACCCCCAGACTCTTTACCTTATCACAAAACGGAATGATATTACGGTTAAATAATATTTCAGGAATACTATTTAGAACATTTTTAGATATGACTATTGCTTGAGACTTGTCAGGGTTTAGTAGCAATACATTCCCTCTCGCCCACGCAGATAACGCCTCGAGGTCTTTATTGATTATTACATTGAATTTGCTTAACTTCCCTCCTCCCGCTTCAGTGGGAGATCTTAAAACCAACTACCCAACCTAAATACTCTAGGCACCTTCCACAATCAGTGTCCCCCAACTCATACAATATCCAAAAGTTCAAACGCAGGTGCATCGCCATCACCTCCAACATACCCCTAACCCCCAATCTACCTTGTCCTCTTTCTACCGTCCGAGCTAAGCTTACAACTACACATTACATCATGGCCTGAACGGCATGACAGACTGGTAGTGCAAAGGGTGACTCCTGAGCTTAAACCTTGCCATAAAAAACAATTATTTCTTTCATGCCGCGCATCTATCACTTATAAAGCAAGTCATAATGCTTCTGTAGTCTAAAAAATGAAGGTGTATGCCGATGCTTTCTTCCCAGCATTCTTCAAATATTATTCGCATTATAAAAATCTGGCCGTAGTCGATCTACATATGTATTCTTGATTCAATCGATCGATCTATTCTGCTTGATAATATCTTACTTCGATGAATGGTTACAGTCTAATTAATAAAGTATGTTATATGATAATTCTCTAAGCTCTAATTTTTGTAGTTTATTAATCAGCCATGTGCACCTAATTAATTCACAGTGTAGTTAGTATACCTACATATATTACCTTTTAATCAAATGTCATTAATTTTTAACTATTTTCCGTAAATTTTGATTCGTTTTTATTACTGTAACGTGTTGATAAACTTTCCAGAGGACAGAGATACATATTTCACTAGTCCCTAAAATAAATAATAAATTCAGCTTTGAAAGGAAAATTTTGCAGAAAATTCAAAAGCAGTAACTCTTCGAAATTTATTGATAATTTTGATATATGGGCGATTCTCCAGAACCTTTAACCTGAGCTAATTGGAAAAATGAAATTTCAAATTGATAGCACAACCGTGCCATGATATTTTTTGTGTTTCTTATTTCATAAATAAATGTTTTCTGATGTAGAACATTAAAAAATTCAATGCGCATATTTTTTTTATGACATGGTTATATTGACATGGTTACAATTTTGACATCAAATTTGACATGGTTACAATTTTGACAATCGCTAAAATTACTTTTTTTTAAGATTCATGAAACAACTTAAGCGAAAAAAACGTTACATATGATTTAACTAGTTACAATACGTCATAAGAAATTTTACGGGGATGAATTTAATGTAATATGAGCAAATTAATTGCGGTTACAACTTTGACATTTAAATGTAACCTACGTTCCCGTTAGCCAGTTTTGCCCAAAAGTCAACCAATTTCAACTTATTGTTGTCACAAAATGTATGCACATGTTCGTTAGTGTCTGAACAATAAGTGCGTTTAAAAAATTTTATGATAAAATGAGACAATTCGGAGTTCTTCGACTTACCATGCGGGTTACAACTTTGACATCAAAACCTAGGGACAAACTTCAGAGTTGTTTTTTGGAAAATATAGCGATTTGACACTGCACCGAACACAACTGCATTTTTCCTTAAGAGTTAAACTACAATTTTTCACTTTTCACTATTTGTGTCAACGCTTCCTATCACAAATATAAATAGTTTTTCATTCAGATTAGCGCTAAAGACAGGCCGAAAAGTGACAGGTAACGGAACATTTTTTCAAATTTCATTGCAAAATATCGTTTTAAATGACTTCGTACTTATACCTCATTGCTCATTAATGATTTCTTAACATTATCGATAGCTTCTTTTATTTTTAATCTTCCTACAAAAATTGTAATTCATAAAAATTTTGAAGCGACAAGCAGGTTAAAAGTTCCGGAGAATTGCCCATATCTTTAACCATTGATAGAAAAACAGAACTCCCCATGAACTTAATAAAAAAAGAAGCGTATATAAAAAAACACTTTCATACTTTAAACTTCCCTCTACTCACCTGAACACACTTCACCATTTTCTCCACAACAATAAATTTTCAAACCCGCTGAATAATAGCTCACAAGGGGCGTAATAAATATCCTGGTGAACATTTTCAACTGGACTTTATATTATATAAAAGGGAAATAAGAGGGTTCTGCAGAATCCTGAGGAGGAACGAAAAATCCTCCTCGATGGCGGCTGCTGCCAACAATTTTGCGAAGAGAGAATTGTGAACATTTTACAGAAGGCCCAAAGGACATAACGAGATAACATTTGGACTTGGACACTCACGACTCCGTATGTAACATACGAACACCAGATGACCAGTTAGATTCTTAAAGCACCCAGCAGGAGCAACAGATCGATCGATTTATCGGCTTTGCTGGAAACTATCCAGGACTACGTTTTGGTGAAGGCGCCTTGTCTCGATGGGGAAATGAATATCTGGACCTCTTCAGCTTCACTTATTCAAGCTTGTGGGTGATTTTCAATGACTGTATGTATATATGTATGTGTAATTTGCTTGCGCCAAAGGAACTTCCGGCGAATATGTTATCTAGCAGAAATAAGTACCTAAAATACCCTGAAAGCACTTGCAGGTAATAAGAGTCTACGAAGTTCAAGTAACCTTAACCCGAGGGCTATTTTATTGCATTTGTTGATTCGGAATCTGGTAGGTGTTTTGACCCTGCTCTTTTGGAATTGAAAATATTGAAGGAGCAAAACTCAACATATGTATTGTATTTTGATAGATTTCTAAATATACAACTTTAACATCACACCAACTACTTAATTTGAAATTATCCGAAGCCCATTTGTTTGCATTCGGTCCAAGTTTTCTTGAACCAGATGTATGTATAAGGAACCAATCCCGCGATCTGCGGGACGAGGCATTCTGGATCCGCGGGATTTGGAGTGTTATAAGAACCGGGAATTAATAGAGAAATACCAACAATATTGCAAAGTATTAATAAAAATATATTTAAGCTCTCTGAACTCCAGTCGACTGCTTGCCTCTGTACGGAAGTGTAAATCCATACATGGGGCGACAGAAACGAAGCCGGCTTGAAACTAGTTTGAACTGGCCCCGTACGACTGCTCTTGCCGGTCAAAAACGATTTCAGTTAGTTGGTTTCACTTCATCTGAACTAGATATTTTGACAAAACCTCGCGACCAAAAACTATGTGCGCTCGGAACACCGATTGATCCAAAATCAGTTGAGCTCGTGTGTGGGCAAAAGTTTCATTTTGATTACAAACTGGTTGTGCGCGTGATTATTGTGAAACAAGTTTAAAATTGAGATTGCAAATCAATCGACTCGCGTGCGGAGGGCCTTATATTCCACAAAATAGCTTTAATAAAGCATCCTGGTTAATAACAAGGTACCATTGTTCCGCTTATGTCGGGTCTTCACCTACCTCTAGTTTGTTCACCTGGTAGTCTGGAACTGCATGCATCACAGCCTTTGTCAGCTGGTTAGCGGGATTCTCTTGTTTCAGGAGGCATAACACTCTGACGAGGTTGTCCCCTGCTAACCCCGACTGCTGTGGCTCAGCTTACCCTTAACCTATCATAACTTTTTTCTATTTTCGAGCTAAGCTTACTACCAGACATTACACCATGAAGTAAACGACATGGCGGACTGGTAGTATAAAGGGTGACACCTAAACTTAGAATCTCTCACATAAAAAAAAAGATTCGTTACCCAGCGGGAAATGTAATGGCTAGGTAAGCGTGGTGGTAATGAGGTGGACCCATTACCTTTGTGGTGAAATAATAACTTACTTTTACATAGGGATGTCCTAGGGCGGTAAGTACTTACTGCAGCCATTACAGAGGAAGACTTATTTCAGAGGTGAAGTGTATTAGGTGAATACATAGATTACCATGTAAGGCAAGCAGAATAAATTTCTGGCTATCCTTTTCAGCATTAAAAACATTGCTATCCGAAATTACCATTGCTTTTCTGCTACATTTGGTGAGAATTTTACCAGCAGGATATCTTTTTGACTGCACTTGGTCACGACCCACTCTGAACGAATTTTGAAGACGGAATAAACTCAACAAGAGAGGCTTCGACAAGCCAAAGACAAAGAATAATAAAAGCACATCACATTTCCAACGAAAATATTACACAAGTCATTACCTAGTCGCTTACCTAGCCATTAGCTAAAGATCTCCATTTTCCTAAATTTTCAGCAGAATTTTTCGATTACCATGTAAGCGGTTACACAAATCATTGAAGAATTCTTGGGTTACCTGAGTAACCCCTCGCTATTTTTCCCGCTGGGTAAGATATCTGCCTACTAAGCAATACAGCTATAACACAAAATCGTCTTAGTAATATTTATATAACGTATATCTAAATGTGAAAACTCATTTTAATACATTATTCAAAATTCTAATTTACATTTTAATAATAAAAAAGAATACACAGTTTTCTTGGACAGAAAATTACCTCCGTCAATAACTTTCGGTTTCAGTATCATTGGGAACAGACGATAATTTCTTCGGAACCTTTCAATGAGCTCGTTGCTTCATTATTTCAGAATACGTTGACCTTCCCTTATATTTTGCATGAAAAAATTAAAAAAGAATATTTAAGACTATTTAATCGATCCTCCAATCGCGAGAAACTTTTAGAAAGTTCTGTAAAAATGTCTACGGAAACTTTAAAGTTTTTGAGGTTTCTACTTGCTCTTTTAATTTTTAACTTTTAAAAAATCCTACAGACCCAGAGGCGGCGCTTTGATAGGTGCGAATGGTGCACTTGCACCGGGTGCAATTAGTCGAGGGCACAATTTCAGAAATTTATTTAAAAAAATTAAAACTTTGAAAAAAAAAAAATGAATAGAATTCTCACTGGTGCAATAAATTGCACATATTTACCCAATGTCTGTCCCTGTCACGGGGAAATTTTACTTCTCTTCGTGCAGGAAGTTCTGATTCGAGAAATTTGGCTTCGAGATTCGAAAAAATTCGAGAAAAAAAATCTTCCAAATGAGAGAAAATTCTCTCATTTATTTGGAGCAATTTTGAAATTCTCTAAAGAGCACCACAAAGGAAAAATTGGTCCGATAGCTCTGTTTTATGTATTGCTGTTTACCATGATTTATATAAATTAGGGCGCTGTTGTTGCACTTTTAAATTCTGCTCCAAGAATTGTTAAAAGAGGTAAATGAACGAAATGAGAGGAACAAAACGGGGGCGAGAACTCCTTTTTAATTGCTCTTTTTCATTTGTTGGTTTATACCTCGGCTTCACCGGCATCAGTTGAATGAAGTTCAATTCAATTCCTATAAGTGGCTTCACTGGCTGGCATCCTCAGTTCACGCTTGAAACTGTTGTAGCCAAAGCTCATTGAAATGATATTCCATTATTCCTGTTGATTACTCTTTTTTGAGCGAACTTTTACGTTCAATCTCAATTTCATGTTCTGTTGGGCTCAGACTTTATTTTTCCTGAGTTCAATATGTTCAATATGTAAATTAATGTTCAGTACTCCAATTTGTCCGAAAACTTGCGCAGTTAGGCTGGTAAAACCGGGGTATTACTGCATACCTAGGCAGAGTTATAAAGACGACGTAGAAAATTACAACTCTATAAGAAACACAATGTTTTCTTAAACTGTTTGGTTATCACCTGAAGATATACTCATAAATCTTCATTTCATTGTTATTTCTTTTTTTCCTTTTTTTCATTAAATTAATTTCTGTATTTATTCTTCTAAATTTTAATAGGTGCTCATTTTATCATTTGTTTTTTGTTTTTATTCAACTTGATTCTTATTTATACTTTAATAAACGTATTAAAAAATGCTGCAAATCTTGTGTTTACGGTTGCAAGAATAAATATTGGCTTTGTTATTATAATTATTAGCTTATGTAAATCTCCTTAAGCTTAAGAGGGTGCACATGGGGAGCTTTAAGTCGTACATGTATTCGTATAATGGCTCCACAGTTGTAATATATGGTACATAAAATGGAAGGTACGCGAACTGCGAACTCAAAAATGTATTTTTACTCAAATATGGAGAAAGTGGTTTAATGCAATCCTTTTAAAAAATCACTTAGTATAGAAATTTGGCATCTAGAAGAAACGTATCTTAGATGATGAGCTTACTAAGTATTACTCCTAGGAAAAATTTTTGGTAGAAAAAAATATTACAATTTCATATTTCTGCATTTTTGTCTCATTAGATGGAAAATTGTTGCCTTTGGTTGTTTTTAGGTCTTACTATGTTTAGCTATAAATTTTTAAGTATTTTATAAATAAATAAATTCAGAAATTGTTATAAATTACTGAACTTGCCTTTTTAACAGGCTTTTGTTAGCTCCACCTGTATGTATGTTTAGGTGTAACTTGATTTTCACCACTTCACGTAATTTTTGTTCATACAAATTCATATTTAACTTTTTTTTAAAAAAGCTCAATTCAAAAACTGATATCAACCATTGAACTCAGAACGCCCAAGTCAAAGCCTGAAACAGAATCAATGCAGTGCAGTAAGGAGCAGTATACTGCACTGCAGGGTTTAAACTAATTTCTAAATTTACTCTGCAATGTGTGATTTGAAGTTATATTTTCTAACTTTACAAACTTTTATAAAAGTGATATTAGTGGCAGTAATTTTTAAAGCGTAGGCCACATAGCACACGTGTTCCGCGTTCCGTCTATCCGTTCTACGTTTGTCCGTCTTTCCGTGTTGATATTTATTTTTATTTTAGCCACAATAATCCGTTTTCTTACTCTCCGTGTTTTCGTTTTCCGATAATTATATTTATGTTATACCCCGGCTTCACCGCCCTAATTTTAATCAAGTTCACTTCAATATGCAAAAGTGGCTTCACCGGCATTGTTCAGTAGAGAAAGCTTCGTGTGTGACGTATTACATTTGAAAGCTCCTTTATAGAGATGGAAAATGGAATTTTCAATGCTTTGTGGGATTTAAATTTTTTATTTAATAATACCTATTATAAAATAAATGTAATTGAGTATATATTTATTCATTGACAGACATCTATACTTCCTTTTTTGATCCATGTTTATTTTTTCAAAGCTCTTACTTTAACTGTCATGTAATAATACATCAGTTGCCATGGAAATATTCCAATTTTTTACTCTCTTTTGAGCGAGCTTTTACTTTGAAACTCAATTTCATGTTCTGTAGGCCCAAAGCAGGCATTTTTTCCTGACTTTAAAATGTGAAAAATGTATGGGAAATCAGGAAATTTTAAAGTACAGTAGACTAATTTGCTCGAACTTGCGAAAATGTGGCGGTGAAGCCGGGGTATTAGCCACAAACGTTCGTTTCCATGGCATTATTGATTTTATTGACAAATGAGTGCCTTTGCGATTTCTATTTACTCAATCTACAAAAAAGTGAGGTAACGTTCCCGTCAATCCGTTCAGAAGTGGAAATTTGGTTATCTTCTCCGTTCCCGTGTTTTTATCGTTCCGTTCTTTTTTTTGTTTATCTGGTCAAACAGTACTAAGCCATTGTACTAAACTTTGACAGGACGCGCATCACGGAGCACGGAGAACGAAAGACTGGTGTTATGTGGCTGCCAACAGAATTGCCAACAAAACAAACCAACAAAAAAAACGATTGTGCGTAGGACCACACTTTAGAAGTGTTAACTTCTATGGCTAGTCTAAATTTCTAATGGATTCAATTTGAATTTTTTCAGAACATAGTACATAATATGCAGTACATTGTATATGAGGGGCCTAGATTCAAAAATGGCCAAGTCCATTTTTCAATTTTTTGAATAAAACCAAAAAAACTAATACACAGCATTTCATTTGTCAAAATTCAAGAAGAAAATAGTAGTTATGATTGTCGTCGAATGTTTAATTATTGCATACCACTTTTTGGCGATTTTTCCTGATAAATTATCGGTTTTATCGTTAAAAATTGATTGGACTTGACTAGTTTTGAAACTCAGTATAGGGACTTGACCACTTTTGAAACTAAAACCGTTGGACTTGACCAGTTTTGATTTAATTATGATGGACTTGGTCAAATTTGAAACTGAATTATTGATTATGACGAGTTTTAAAATCCGAAGTCGTTTTAAGCAAATATTTTTCTATTAAAATAGATTAAGAATCATTTTTTTACTTCACATTTTCGACGATATAAACGAAATGTCGTTATAAATGCAATCTACTGTATATTTTTTATGTACATCGTTCTAAATCGAATAACTTATGGAATCAATGAAACAATTACAATTTTAGTGTTTTCTCATCCTAATTTTACTTTTAAAAACAAGATTTCAGATATTGTTCATTTTAAAACTGAATAAATGGACTTGACTACTTTTGAAACTGAACTCGCTGGACTTGACCAGTTTTGATTTTCATTACTTGTAAAAATTAACAATTTTAATGAAACAATAAAGAAAAATTTTTTTTTTCAACCTAAGACTTCGTACACAGGTAACAAAAGAAAAAAAATTTTTTTTGGCGAAATATCTCGAATTTTTATTTTTTTGGACTTGACCACTTTTGAATCTCAGCCCCTCATATAGTATACGTATAGTGGAGTCAGATGAGCAAAACATAAGGAATTGTCTCGAGAGTAAAATTTTTTTTTTGGAACATGTTATTTACATCGAATACTATACGAAATGGACATTTTCTACCTCTAGCAACCGCCGCTACGTAAGTTATCGGCCATTATGTCAAAAACTTACCATTTTGGTCGTTCTTTTTAAATATAGATGCGTATATCTCGGCATGCGTAGGTCCGAAAAAATCGAAAAAAATAGAGGTTGTTCGTTATGATATTGGCTACCAGCGGTTACAATATGAAACTTTTATCTCCACACATAACCTCAAAAAAATTCAAAAACTGAAGAAACTACTGAATTTTGGTTTTTTGGTGATAACTTCAGATATTTTTCGTGAAATTTGATGAAATTTTCAAAAGTTATACTTTATAATGGGAACAATAACTGGTTAAAATTTCAAGTCAAAATATCTAATACAAGGCTCAAAAATTGACTTCAAATTTGAAAATTGATTGGCCTATCAGTTTTGTGCATCGCTTCGTATGAGGTTCTTACTTTTTTTAAAATGTAGCTTCTTTTAAGCACTTTTGATGGTGAAAAAGAAAAATTTTTAAACTTGAAGAAAAGTGAAAAAAATCGAATCGACAATCGACAACTTTTGCATTTTTTCGTCAATTTTTTAGAAAAAGTTGAGCTTTTTTGGCAAAGTTCAATTTCTATTGTATTATTAGATCATTTTTGACATATGATGATCGAAAAATTGACTTTTATCAAAAACTGTGTATTTTCACGAAAAATTTCTGAAGTTATCACCAAAAAACCAAAATTCAGTAGTTTCTTCAGTTTTTGAATTTTTTTGAGGTTATGTGTGGAGATAAAAGTTTCATATTGTAACCGCTGGTAGCCAATATCATAACGAACAACCTCTATTTCTTTCGATTTTTTCGGACCTACGCATGCCGAGATATACGCATCTATATTTGGAAAGAACGACCAAAATGGTAAGTTTTTGACATAATGGCCGATAACTTACGTAGCGGCGGTTGCTAGAGGTAGAAAATGTCCATTTCGTATAGTATTCGATGTAACTAACATGTTCCAAAAAAAAAATTTTACTCTCGAGACAATTCCCTTTTCACTAAAATTTGATGGTCATCTGACTCCACTAGTAATTATAATACATAGTAAATAATATAACATACCTACCAGTAAGAAATGGAAATACTGGAAAAAGTACTTCTGCAGTTCAGTACTTCCACCCAGTACATAAAAGGCATTACATTAACACGGCGATGGCCTAGGCTGGGAAGTACTTCTTTTTTCCCTTCCATAGAATGGGTTGAAGAAGTACTTACTCCAAATTTCATTTAAAAGTACTGCCACCCAGTACAAAAAAACATTACATTACCATGTAGATGGCCTAGGCGGGGAAGTACTTTCCTTTTCCCTTCCATAGAATGTGTTTTGGAAGAACTTACATTTATTATTAAACTCATAATACAAAGTTATTATATTGTAAATTTTTATAATGTAATTTAGTTGGGGTAGGCGTGAAGGGGTGGGGTAGCTTGAAGTAAAATTAAGCGATATATATTTATATCATAAACATAAATTCAAATATATGTTTATACATTAAAGATAAAAAACTCAATGGCCGAGATAACTGAGATGATTAACAAAGAAAACGACCAGCTACGAAGTTTTTCAACACGCTTTTTGCGCGATATCAAAAGCTCGGTCACCAAACCTATTCTCCTCTGCATTACTTATAAGTCATTAAAGAAAATACTAAATAAAGAAGTACTTCCAAATCGTCTTCCCAGAGTAAATACTGGCGGTTTTCTTTACTGGGATACTACCGCAGATACTCCGAAACGTATTCCATGTTGCCGAAAGCAGCCATTTAGCTGGCTAGAGCATGGCAACTTTTAGTCGAGGTCCAGCAACAGACAGCAGCGATGGTGACACGCGCATTTTTGTTGCGCACCCGTTTCTGGGCACTTGTGCAGCTGGCTAGAGAATGGAAACTTTTGGTTTAGCTCAACCTACAAACAGCAGCTTATAATTCTATGTATGCGAGGCAAAATAGCCCGCGCTTGGTGGAAGGGATTGGGTTTGAATGTTGCAATGCAGAAGCAAAGTCTAGTAATAACAAGTCTTTCATCTTCATACAAAAATTTCCGACCGTTGATTGTGTGCGTGCATATATGAACATCACTGCTGAGCAAAACTCAACGCATACTTCGTGAACTCGGCGAGACAAAGCCAGATTCTCTCTTTACGATAAAGTATGAAGAACAGAAAAGGAAAGAATATTGAATCAGTTTTAGCTTTTTCAAAAAAAAAAAGCTTATACAGAGGCTCTGTCCGCCTGTCCGTCTGTCCGTCTTGGGAAATATCTCAAAATGTAGCTCTTGGTCAAAAGACCAAAAACTGAGAAAATGGTCTGGAAATTTCAACCAGAAGTATATTTAACAACAAAAGTATATTTAACAACAAAAAAGAGATTTCTAATAAAGTTCATTTATCGGTAGCCTAGAGGTAAGGCGCTGGAGTCATAACCCAGGCGAACCAAGTTCAATCCCCGACCGCAAAATGGTGAAATAAAAATTTTTTTTTTACTTCGGTGTAACATGTTTTAATTCTATTTCTCACTAAATTATATTATTTAATAATGATACTCAGGAGAACATAAACATTTATTTAATTAGAAGTGCAAAAAAATCATTTTCTTGAGTTTTTATGGCTCTTCGGCGGCTTTATAAATCATTAAGAAATTTCGCGGAAATAATATAAAGTATTTATTTGTTTATATGCATATTTTATATGCTGTTCATTTTATTATAGTTTTTAGTCATGTAGGTGGTGCTGTAGACCAAAACAAAAATTTAATTTTATCGAACTTCGCTGTGGATTTGTCACAAAAAATATGTATGATTTAAACGAAACATTTGGTAGGTTTAAAACGAAAAGTAGATTATCTAATTTTTACCAGGGCATATAAACGCTTACTGAAATGAATGAAAATTTATAAATTTCACGAACGATGTATTTAAGACCGTCCTTATAGTCCATGAATATAAGGAAGTGATTTTTCTCAGAATTTTTAATATTTTACAAAAATTTTACAAACGATTTGCCCCATATCTAAAAAATTTTGCAGCCCTTTGTTTAAAAGCATATTTTTAAGTTTTTATTAACTAAATTTGTATGTATCTCTTCAGAATAACAAAACAAAAGTGGGATGTTGTGCCTAGAAACTAGCCACTAATTACGCTTTTTCTTGGTATTCTTTCTATTGAATAACACTTCAGTCTGGATGACAATATATTAAGTGAAGATTGTGAAGAATTGCGAAAATATTCAAACAAATAACTCGAAAAACTAACGCATCTTTCATGGAGATGCTGCTGAAAGAATTATACAATAATTACCCGCCAAGAATTTGAGAGAATTGATATATTTTAATTGCACCCCATCTATGACAAAGAATAGTGAACACCATCTATGGCAATATTACATTACTCATCGTTTTACCTATGATTATCAATTTCCATAAAATATACAAAATACATTTCATAAATAATAGAAAATCTGTTGTCATAAATCAGTTGTTTACTTCCTTCTAAAGTTTATACATAATATTATTATCTTGCATTGGAATGTACCTTTTTATGAAAGCATGAATAAATAGGTTTATTGCCACATTACTACAAGTTAATGTTTGGAGTAATGGGAAGGCGCTAGATCGGGGTGCGAAATTACCAGGTTCGATTCTTGATGAATTTTTTAAGTACTTTTTTTTAGCTTTTTTAGTTATGATGATTTATTGTAGTATAATAAACTAAGCCTGCGTTGATGATAAAATCTCAAAGCGGCGACTAATTAAAACCTTTGGGACATATTCAATTGTGAGCTATAACTCAATCTATAATAAGCTAAATAAGCCAAATCCGTTTTTAACTAAAACTTTTATTTCACGTTGCATTGATTTAATTATTGTCATAATGCTGTATCCTAGTGTGGCCATGGAGATTCATAAGTATTACACTGACCAACGCTATATATAATTAATCTTGCAAAGTTTTTGTTAAAGGCTTATGTAGGTTATAAGTTGTGAGACTTTGCGTAATCTAAAACTTAACAAAGTATTTAACAAACACTACCAAAATCATCATAACTTAAAAAAAA
Source organism: Thereva unica (assembly GCA_949987705.1). Classification (NCBI taxonomy): domain Eukaryota; kingdom Metazoa; phylum Arthropoda; class Insecta; order Diptera; family Therevidae; genus Thereva; species Thereva unica. The sequence goes on along the minus strand of OX465283.1, from coordinate 82,477,869 downwards.
AAAAAATAGCACGCGGCCATCGCCAGTATCGAACCCGGGTCCAGTCGCACCCCGAGCTAGCACCAACCCATTACTCCAAACTCTAACTCGTAGGAATGTGGCAATAAACCTATTTATTCATGCTTTCATAAAAAGGTACATTCCAATGCAAGATATGTATAAACTTTAGAAGGAAGTAAACAACTGATTTATGACAACAGATTTTCTATTATTTATGAAATGTATTTTGTATATTTTATGGAAATTGATAATCATAGGTAAAACGAAGAGTAATGTAATATTGCCATAGATGGTGTTCACTATTCTTTGTCATAGATGGGGTGCAATTAAAATATATCAATTCTTTCATATTTTTGGCGGGTAATTATTGGTGTTGGTCTCTTGCGAAGTGGGGGTACTTGTGTGCGTGCACGTGCATATATGCTATGGATAAACGGTGCCTGTGTTTTTCAGTAGATGTTCTACATTTAAAGAAAAGTGAAGTGCGTGCATGATAATATTTTCTTTAAAAATAAAATAAAAAATAAAGTTAAATTGAAGTGTAAATAAATACAAAAGGCGCGGTAAGCTGAATTTTTAACAATAATGTATGTTTAAGTAAAATAATACACCTAATTCTGCTGTGCAAAGTGATTTTAGATTTGCCTCCAATCCATAGAAAAATGTTTAGATTCGTTTTACATAATTATATAGTGTGTACATGTGTGATGTGTTTTGTTTTTGTTTTTTTTTTTCAATTTGACACTTTCGATTTATTGGCCTCGATTCCCAGATCCAGTGGGTCGGAAGTGAGTGCGGATTTGAGACTTTGCGATTCTCAAATCTGCAACCGCGAATCTCTCTTTGACATTTTCCGTGCTTTAAAAGTGTGATCCGCAACAAATTTTCTGAGGATTTGAAACCACAAATGCGCCTAAGATAATCCGACATCGGGTATTTCATTAGCGTGTGAGTCTTCACTCCGAATTTTTGATTTAATTGAATCCGCAACTGCGAATTTGAGAATCGCAAAGTGTCAAATCCGCACTCACTTCCGCGCCGTCGGATCTGGGAATCATAATATTTTTTTGTTAAATTTCCTTCGGGGATTTTATTTCATATGAAACAAGTTTTTGACATGAATACGTCTCTAAATTTGCTTCCAGAACAAAAACCGATGATAACGAAATTATGGCATATAGTTTTTATTTGCAGCTCAAAAACTATTGTTTATATTGAATAAAGAAATATACCATGACGTGGGTGAAGAATCAAAGAATTTTATTGTTTACATTTGATTTCCTTTTTTTTAAGCTATGATGATTATATTGTAGTGTTTGTTAAATACTTTGTTAAGTTTTAGATTACGCAGTCTCACAACTTATAACCTACATAAGCCTTTAACAAAAACTTTTCAAGATTAATTATATATAGCGTTGGTCAGTGTGATACTTATGAATCTCCATGGCCAAACTAGGGTGCGGTAAGCCGAATTTTTAACAATAAGACATGTATGTTTAAGTAAAATAATACACCTAATTCTGTTGTGCAAAGTGCATCACATTAGATTTTCCTCCAATCCAAAGAAAAATGTTTAGATTCGTTTTCTATAGTGTTTACATGTGTGATGTGCTTTTTTTTTTCAATTTGACACATTCGAATTATTGGCCTCGATTCCCAGATCCGGCGGGTTGGAAGTGAGTGCGGATCAATCTCCACTTAATATATTGTCATCCAATCTGAAGTGTTATTCAACAGAAATAATACCATGAAAAAGCGTAATTAGTGGCTAGTCTCTAGGCACAACATCCCACTAGTTTTTATTTCATAAATCAAAACAAACGAGCAAATATGCACCAATACATCCCCATATAAACTCATAAAATTTTCCGGCTTATGGTTGTATTCCAGCGCGTATAAAAATGTTGCATTCTCTTTCTGATAGCCTGACATCGTCATTTGAAAAACTTGTGCATGCAGCTGTTCGCCTTTCACTCATTAACCATATGAAGATGAAAGACTTGTTAATTTCTAGACTTTGTGCAGAAGCTGCCCTCAGCATTCATTTCATATTCTCGCGTCGCTCTCAAAATGCATGTCATATTCTCGCACACCATCGCTTCTGTCTGTTGCTGGAGCTCCACCAAATATTACTTACAGATCTGGGGCAGTTTTAGTCGAGGTCCAGCAACAGACAGGCAGCGATGGTGTGCGAGCGGATGAAATGAATGCTGAGAGCGGCGTCTGCATTGCGAAAATATGAAATGAATATTAGTCCATTCAAAACGCGGGGGGGGGGGTGTTCCAAAATAACACCGTTAAGAAAATCGAACCCTAAAGGTTTTTGGGGTCGCTGATCACGAAAATCGAGGTCCCGCGGTCCTAAAATTAGGGCGTCACCCCTAAAAATGCAAAAAACACCCCTTTTTAGGGGGCTTTCGCGATTATTTCAGTAATAATGAAAACTAATGCGATGAAATGCACTTTTTTTAATATTTATTTGCGAAAGAGGTTGATTTATACTAAATTAAGGCGAACTTAATGGTAAGGGGTACTCCTAAAGGGTTGAAAGTATCCCTAAATTGGCGAAAAATGGCAAAAATTGTAAAAAAAAATTTTACCCAAGTTTATGCTTCAAATTCGATTGTGGGCGTACTGTCAGGCAAAAATAAATTATTTTCAACCCTTAAGGGGTTAAAACTACCCCTACTATAATAAAAACAACTTTATATAAAAAAAATTGCAAAAATTTATCAATTTATATTTTCTAATAAAAAGAATTTTTATTCAAACAATTCATTAAAAAAATTTAATTTGCAATCTACGAAAAGAAATTTTTTTTCAATTTACCCCTAAGGTTTAACTCCTTTTTATTTTCCAAATGTTTTAATAATATTTCATCAAATATAACATTTTAATGCAAAACAATAAATTTCAATTTGTTCCAATTACAATTTTAATTTAGGGGTAGTTTTACCCCCTTAAGAACCAAATTTCAAACAAAAAGCAAAAATAAAAAAATTTGCAATTTTTTTATATATAGTTGTTTTTATTATAGTAGGGGTAGTTTTAACCCCTTAAGGGTTGAAAATAATTTATTTTTGCCTGACAGTACGCCCACAATCGAATTTGAAGCATAAACTTGAAAAACAAAAATATTTTTTACAATTTTTGCCATTTTTCGCCAATTTAGGGATACTTTCAACCCTTTAGGTAGGACTACCCCTTATCAAAAAGTTCGCCTTAATTTAGTACAAATCAACCCCCTTCGCAAATAAATATTAAAAAAAGTGCATTTCATCGCATTAGTATAGCATTTTTAGGGGTGACGCCCTAATTTTAGGACCGCGGGACCTCGATTTTCGTGACCAGCGACCCCAAAAACCTTTAGGGTTCGATTTTCTTAACGGTGTTATTTGGAACACCATAACGCGCGTTTTGAATGGACTATATGTGCGAGAACATGACATGGATTTTGAGAGCGGCGTCTACATTGCAAGAATATGAAATGAATGTGTGCGACAATATGACATGAATTCCGAGAGAGGCGTCTGCATTGCAGGAAGATGATATGAATGCTGAGAGCAGCTTCTGCATTGAAACATCGTAAACATAGAATTATACGCTGCTGTTTGTACATAGGTGGAACTAAACCAAAAGTTTCCATGCTCTAGCCAGCTGCAAAGGCACAAGTGTCCAGAAACGGGTGTGCAACAAAGTGCGCGTGTCGCGAATTCTTTGTTTTGCCCCCGGCGAAAAAATTCCAATCGGGCCTAAAGAAGTTAACACTTAAAAAATTTTTGACGAGCTGCAAATAGAAGCTGTAAAAGATGATGAGTTCATTAATAAAAAATTTTGGCCCTAAAGGTTTGACTTGATTTGACAAACACTGCACTGCGTTGATTTCGTTATAAGACGCAGTGCTGGAATTTTTGACAAGCAGTAAACAACACTGCATACAGCAAACTGCAATGATTCTGTTTCAGACTTAACGGTAGATATTATATAAATAATACTGAGTTTTTTGGGATCCAAAAAGCTGTCGCATGTAGCTCAAATGACACCATATTTCTGGAAAACGCCGAACTCTTTGCAAACTGTAAATTAAGAATGCCTGAGGTTACGAGCCAAGAAGTCTATCCATTTCTCCTGATTCTTCTAACACCGTACTCCGTCGAAGTTGCATCTCCTCTTTTGGCAACTCGACTAATTTCTCATATCCATTTTTTGCCCCAACCAACATAGTACCTACAAGAACTGTCTGACACTAAAGCAAAACCAACTAACTGGTGATTATTCGCTTTTGGATTTGTGTTACCGTAGAGCAAATGTGAAATCTATGTGTCACAAAGTCATCCGGATACGGTGCGTTTAATCAATCTTCACTTAATCATCTATTCAACCTAGGCCGAATGGATAGGTAACAGGCGTTTTCAAAATGAGTCGCTTTGTTGTGAGTATATTAAGTTCGACTGCAGGAATTCAATCATCAACAAAATTGAATCATCATCTGACGTTAGGTTGAGAAATAATATGTAGGTATTGTCAATACTACTACAGGCAGTAAAAACTTCTGGTCTTCTTCAATAAAAAAGAATTTAACCTCTTCCACAACACCTTCCTTCATCTATAACGAGGGTAATCGCTTTGAATTTCAAGGTGACAAAGCGAACTAATGTCTTAACTAACATCCTTCTTACTTCACCTTAGTTTGGTTTCATGCAATGATGCCTGCTAGTCGAAAAATAATTACACTAGGTGTGAACTTGCAGTATTCGGTGTATTTAATCACTAATCGGCACGGGTGACACCAGGTGGCACGCAAGAAGATCTCTCATCGCACGCCACGAAAGTGAGAATTTATTAAAATTGATGTTAAGAAAGTAGATGCTAACATGAAAAGGGATGCCCACAATCGCATCGGCAAGCCCTTTCATATTCATGCGCGACTGTTATAGAGGCAAGCATACTTGCTACTCTGATACATACAGGGTGTTTTAGCGAGAATGTCGAAACGCCTGGCTGTGGATAGGTCATGGATAGACGAACAAAAAATCGTATCATAAATTCGTTCGTCGCTACGTTGTTTTGAAACTATTTTGGTAGAGGTTTACATATTACCCTGTATTTTAAATATTTTCATGAATAAGGCATTTTTTGTGGCACGCTTAATGCGCAGTAGTGTTTATTATCTGTTTTCTGGCACGCCAACGCATTTGGGTGGCCAACCGCTGGTCTAGGGGCTTTTTGACGAAACTGGTCGCTACTCAAATTATCGGGTAGCCCGGAACCAACATAAGGGTGACCCGATTGATAGTAAGTCTTTCTTCTTTGATCCGTTAGCTGGCGGTCCGAGCGGGACGTCCCCGCAACGGATACGCTGCTGTCGGTGCCGCTGGGTCCCGAACTCTATTCACGATTCGCTTCCATTCTTCTCGGTTTTTGGCGGTGTCTCGAGCCTCGGTAACTGATAATCGTTGATTCTTTAAGTCACCCTCGATATTCTTCAACCAGGTTTTCTTCGGTGCCGATCGCTGTATTCTCCAGTCTGCAGGACGGTCTCGCCAGAGAAGTTTACGTGGCAAGCGGTTATCATCCATTCGGCAAACATGTCCAAACCACCGTAGTCGACGTTTTTGCATTTCTTCTTCGATCAGTGTTTGCTGATCGCATCTTTGTCTGACAACCTCGTTTCGAAGGCGATCACGGAGTGAGACACGGAGGATCTGCCTCAAACATCGCATTTGGAAGACCTCGAGCTTCTTAACGTCCGGTTTGAGCAGTGTCCACGTTTCAGATCCATAAAGAAGAATCGGAAGAATCAACGTTCGGTAAAGACGTAGTTTTGTTTTGATGGAGATATTTGCTCGTTTCCATGTGCACCACTTGAGCGAGGCGAATGTTGCTGTTGCCTGGCCGATACGGCTGTGAACGTCGGCCGTCGATGCTACTTTCGTTTCCTCAACCAATGATCCCAAATATTTGAACCTTGGAACCTGTTCGATTTGGGTTCCATCGAGGTGAACACTGGCTCTTGATCCATCCGTTGTGAGCACTTTGGTCTTTTCCGCATTGATTTTTAACCCGTATGATTGGGCGATGCGGGAAATATCGTATAAGATGTCCGTTGCTTCGGCATCCGTGTCGGCGAAAACAGCGCTATCGTCGGCGAACATTAAGTCTGTTACGAAGTTGTTGTCGTCGTATTGAACTCCGAGTCGTCCATCGAATGCTTCACGCATAATCGCGTCGATCACAACGTTGAAGAGAAGTGGCGAAGCGACGTCTCCCTGTCGGACACCCGTCTGAATCCTCCACTCCTCGGATAAGTCTTTTCGAATACGAACGCTGCTGGTTGAGCCATCGTACGACGCTTGGAGAAGTTGGACGATTCTCAATGGCACGTGTTCGGTTACCAAGACTCTCCACAAGCTGTTCCAATCGATGCAATCGAAAGCGGATTTGAAATCGATGAAAACGACGACAATTCGTTTGCCGCAACGAATTCTTTCTTCCATTAACTGAAGGAGGGCGAATATTTGATCAATGCATCCTCGATGTGGTCTAAATCCCGCTTGTTCCTCCCGGCTCGTTTGCTCTCGATATTTCTGTAGCCTCGATTGTATTATTTTCGTAAATACTTTACCGACGATCGAAAGAAGGCTAATACCGCGATAATTCTTGCATTCCCGACTGTCGCCTTTCTTCAAAATTGGGACAACGATCGCTTTCTTCCATACCGAAGGGACACGATCCGAATGCCATATGTGTGTTATGAGGACATGAAGTCGTTGTGATAAGACATCACCTCCAGCTTTGATCATCTCGGCGGTTACTTGGTCTATTCCCGGCGCTTTTCCATTTTTCAGCGATTTTATTGCTGTCTTCACCTCGATAATTGTTGGTTCGGTATCGAGAAACTGATTCATCGGCTGTTCGATAATCGGTGGTTCGGGTGCTGGACCTTGCGGTGGATCGTGGTTATACAGCTGGTGGAAGAATGCTCTCCACCGCTCCAGGCGTTCATGGGCAGAAGTCACAAAAGTTCCATCCGATTTTTTGATGTTGTCGTTTGTTGATGTTGTTTTGCCGCCTAACCGGCGGATTGTCTGGTACAGCGTCCGGTACTCGTGCCTCGACGCCGCTTTTTCCATGTCGGCCGCAGCGTTATTCCAGTACGCTTCTCGTTCCAATTTCATTTTCTGCCGAACTTCTTTGTTCAATCTTCGGTATTCCTCAAAGTCGACGTGTTTCATGCGCTTCCGCTGATCGACGAGGTCCAGACAGCTGTCCGAGATCCATGGCTGCGTCCGTTTACGGATAGTTGGACACAACTCCATTGCACACTCCACAATAGACTCCGACAATTGCCTTTCTTCTACATCGATATCGTCCGGTATTGCGAGCGCCGCGAATTTGTTGGATAATGCCATTTGAAACTCTCGCCCGATGGCCGGGTCCCGTAGGCACGCCCAATTTTTCTTGGCTGGTGGTGGCTCCGTTTTCTTCGCTCTTTGCAATCGCACCTGCAATTTCGCTCGAACAAGATAATGGTCCGATCCGCAATCGGGTCCACGCATTGCACGTACGTCTTTAAGCGTCGATCGGAATCTTGTGTTGATCAAAACGTAGTCTAACATCGCCGAGTCTTTGCCGGATGGATTTCGCCAGGTGAGTTGGTGTTTGAGTGGATGGCGGAAAATGCTGTTGCCAACGATCAAGTTGTTTGACGATGCGAATGAAAGCAGGCGTAAGCCGTTGTCATTAATTACTCCGTGTCCGAATTTGCCCATGGTTTCTTCCCAGCCGGTTCGATCTACTCCTGAATGTGCATTGAAATCCCCCGCGAGAATTATTAATTCGGTTTGAGGTATCATATCCAGCGTCTGTTGAAGCTGATCGTAAAATTCGTCCTTGTTCGTGTCCGTGCTGGTCTCGGTTGGCGCATAAACGGATATGATGTTGGGTCTTGATCGTTTCACTGATGGTTATAACCGCCAAACGCTCGGATATCGGTTGAAATGCGATAACGCTGCTGGCAGCCCGTCGGTCGACCATAAAGCCGACGCCGGCCTCTCTTTTAAGTATCCAGCATCTCTTAGTAAGTATCCAGCATCAAAGGCAAATTGGAATTCCCAAAATATTTTGGATTTGGTCCTACGAGATCGGATAAAGATCTACGTATTAGAAAAGAACCTTTATAAGTTTTTTAGTTGAAAATATGCAAGCAGGCCCCATACCTCAACGTTCACGACTACTTTTTCATTTATGTACCATACGAGCCCACCTTTGGTATCCTAGCGAAGACCCAGGATAGACTCTGTTGTGTGTCCATGGAAGGAGGCTTAAACTTTGAGAGCTTTGCGGTCATACAATTTGACAGCATCTCGCTTCTGGGATTTCTTCCATAACACTGACAACTATAGAATGTCTCGACAGCAAACCAGTTTGTCATAGGATATCTGCCTTAGGGCGATACTTATATGCCCGGTTTCACAGTGTCGGTTTAAGCTTTCGCTTAGCTGAACCTGAACAGTTAGTTTAAGCTTTAGCTCAATTCGAAATCGTTTCACAGTTTGTTTTTGTGCTCAGTTCAGCTAAACTTAGTTCATTGAATTTTGTAGGCCACGGTGGTCGAGTCAGTTGTCATATTTTGTGAAATTTTTGCCGGAATAGAATCAAACAACCAAAGCAATCACTTCTCACACAAAATTGACATTTCTCAACGATAAGCCTCACGGCTTAAAGTTAAGCGCTCAAATTTGGCAGCTTAAGCTAACGCGATATTTGAGCTCAGTTTAAGAGAAAAACCTCCATTGTGGAACACCAAAAACATTTAAGCGGAAGCTTAACTCAATTTCGAGGTTTAAGCTTTCACTGTGGAATCGGGCAATAGTGAGTTTCTTTAATTCAAGATGCAGTGGTCCCAAGTTGATTAAAGTCTAGAGGACTACCGTTGGTCATATGCGAATATCTCTGGTAATAAAGAAGAAGGCCACTCCTTAGATATTTATTAATAATGTAGCGAAGTTTGATTCTATGCCACCTCATACGTTATCATGGACTTTATCATGGTGGAATGGTTCCAGTAAGTAAGTAAGTAGGACATGATCTGCATAAAGTTTAGTGAAGAAATTTTAGCCAAAGGATCTATGTATCTAGAGATAGAAATCGAAAAGGCACTACAGGAGAGGAGAAATAACTTCTCCCTGCAGACAACCTTCTGATATGATGACCTCCAGAGGCAGAGGACAATCCATGTGTGAATTCCAAACATAGAGTAGATCCAGCCGCAAAAAGCGCCGCTATATTTCGTCTTTTAGAGCCATTACTTTGTGTGCAATTATAGAGGATCATTACAAACTCATGCATGACATCGTGTGCCCACACAAAGGCTTGTTTCCTCCCTATTTCCACAAACTTTCAGGAAAGCGTTTGCTGCAGCAATTTTGATACTGTTGCTATTTACTTTGCTTTGCTTTACAGCAATCATACATATTTTCAAACATTTCCTGTAGGCTGGGAAAGCTTTTTTCGGTTCATATTGTTGCGAATGCTGTTGCTTACAAATGCTAGGGTATGCTGTTCCGGCTGCGAATGCTTCACATAAACAAAGTACATTTTACTATATAAAGTTGGACCATGAAAAAAAGCTGAAGGAAGCAAAGTATTTCACAGCCTTTGGAGAGGAAAGCTTTGAAAAACTAAAAGCAAACAGAAAGCATTTCACAGCAAAGTATTTTACAGCCGAAGCATTTGCAGCTGGACCAGTATGCTCATCAAAGCTTTTAAGTAATTTGAAAGCAACAGCATTCGCAGCAATTTGAAACAAACAGCTTTCACAGTAAGTGTAAGTTTAAAAATATGTGCTTTGCTTTTAGTTTACTTTGCGGAATTTCTATATAATTTTGATGTAATGTAATGTGATGGGGCTCTACATAGCTGAGAGGCCAAATAAGCGGATTTTATGTAATAATAATTTCTTGTCTATAATTTTTATACAAAATCGTTGATAAAACAAAAAAAAATTTAATTTCTACTGCGTTATTTTTTCCTGTTTGCTATAAATTTATGGCGTCAATAAAGTGCGATAATTGAAAACAATTCAATAACACAACTTTGCAATCTAAATACTGATTTCTGCTGTTATATCAATATTTATTTAGCAAACTTATTGCGGTGCATTGCAATAAAAGTTGATTTTTTGAAAAAGAATTAAAAAATACCATTTTCTATCTAAGCTTTATAATGCCAGCTCTACACACTCAAGCTGCAATTATCCCGTGAAACTATAGCAATATTGCGTAGCTCCGTAATTAAAACACACATGACTTAAGTGACAAAACGGATGCCATATAAGCACACAACTGGTACATAAAAGGCTTCAAAAATGATGGCCAATTAAAAATATTATTTATGACTTAACAAATATTGAGAACAGCTCGTCAACACCGAAGCCTCGTAATACACTTGCAGTGCAGACGTGTTTCTTATTAGGTGTGAGTTTTAATGTGGAACTTTACCTAAGCTTTGTGAAGGCATGACGCCAAGTGTGCAATAACAAATTCAGATAAGATAAAGCACGAAAAATTTTCTACTTAAGAATTACGCTCGATAAAAGATTAAAGTGGGTTGCCAACGGTTGTAAAACTTTTTAGATGTTTTATAGCTGCTTTACTTTTATCCACAACAAGAAGAAAGCGAAAGAAATATGACAATAATCACCGTTTTATTGAAATAAACACTGAAAACATATTTACACCTATAAATAAATACAACGAAAAAATCACATATTTTTGCGTTAAAAATCTTACGTGCAATAAATTAATGAGGATCAACAATTTCGTGTCGGGTAATCCTTGCTGTATTGATGAATACGAGATGCGACAGTTAAAAGTTATTATTGGAAATTGTCTGTGATTTTTTCATGAGTCAAGTAAATCTGCAGATGACACGAAAATTAATTGAGGAAAATGTCGCTTTAGTGTAAAATGAAAGAATGTTTTTCCATCCTTCTCTGAAGAAGTTTAGCTTATATTATGTTACGTGCTATTGTCGAGTCCGAGTTCTAGTCGTAGAAAATCTTGCCGAAATTAATTTCAATGTTTTCGTTGGCCTCGGTTCCATTGAATTAACAAAACTAGACATTTTTGAATTTGTGGACTATGCAAGAATTTGGATTATTTTGTAGTCGTTTCGCTGTCTTCATAGTAAATCTCAAGGAAACAAAACAAAAGATAAATAACGAAAAAAATCATTTCCTCTATTTTTTCAGAATTCGAAGATTTTGTTACATCATCAATTCAGTTCCGTTCTACGAGTAGTATTCTAAAAATATTATGTATTTATACGCGGTGTATACACTAAGCGACCGGCTGTGGATAGGTCTTGAAGAGACAAATATAAAATTAAGTATAAGGGAAGTGTAGCGGTTTATAGCTAGGGCTTTTTTGTTAGAGTTTTACATATCACCCTGTATTTTTGAAACTTTATAGCCCATTTCCATGCACAAGGTACCAGTATACGCATGATCCCACCTAACTTTTGTTCTAATAATAACGCTTCTCTTCCACCAACTCCCAGAGTTATGAATCCCCAAAGTAAAAATGTTGGTTGTTTTTAACAAAAGTTTCAACTTCAACTGCCTTTTTCTCCAAAAAATGCGTAGTTGACTAATACTTCTTGCATTGCAAAAACTTCACATTTTCGCTCGTTTTTAGCATTCCCAAAAAAGGTCCGTGACTCACTTTCATCTTTCAGCCATGTGCTATATCCAAATTGTAGTTATTGGTCGGAATACCAGAAGTACCGCAGGCCAACTTCTCTCAGTCCTTGGTTTTCTTGCGGTATCCGTGACTTGATATGTCAGCGAGAGTGTATGCACAGGCGTTACCGTAAGACTAGAACCCTTTGATATCTTAATGCCTATAAACTGCTTGCCAACCTCGTCACTAGCAAGGTCAAATCACGAAAACGTTGTTTTTATTCACGTAAGCTTTATCTTCACTCGCTGGGCATATAAGCTACTTCACCTTCCCCTATTGATATCGATGTAGACTTTCTAAATTCCTCATTCATTCCCCCCTGCTTCCTCTATCTCCTGATCTTTCTCGGGTCTTCCGCATATAGTACTGATGGCTTTTACTTTCGCTGTGTGGACTCCTGGAAAGTTATTAAAATACTGCTCTCGATTTCCTCCAACTGCATCGGTTTTTATGAAATCTCTCCACGCTTTTTAAAGCTCCTCGCCCCCTTAATTCTGGATGTCATAACGCATGTTTTTAATTACTGCCTGACTACTTTCCCAGTTCCCTTGTTGTGGAAAAAAGCCATAGTGATTCCGTTACCGAAAAAATCCTCTGCATATATCTCAGATTTCCGTCCCATTAGCATTCTTCCTTTCCTTGCTAAAGCCTTAGAGAAAACTCTTTACATCCAAGTCCTGCGATACCTTGATTCTAATAGCTTTATTTCTTAATATTAATCTGGTTTCCGTAAAAATAGTTGTGAAACCGCTATACAACCCCGTAACAACTGACATTCTTTCTGCGGTTGATTAAGGCGACGTTGCAATATGAATACTTCTTGATGTCTCGAAAGCTTTCGACTCGGTGGTGCACACGATCCTACCATTTCTCTTCTTCTGCTACCCGGTTTTCTCCTGTTATCTCCTTTCTTCTGCAGGTACCTTCTGGTGTTCCACATGGTTCAATTCTTGGTCCCCTAATATTTTCATTATCATCATCAATAGTCTACCCTTTACTATCGGCCACTATTCTGACCTGAATAGCACTCTCTCTCGGATAAATGATTGGAGTGCTCTCAACTACCTTAAATTAAACCCTAAAAGATTACAAGTACTTGGGTATTTCTTATGAAATTTCAAAATTTGAGGTATTATTGAAATTTCTTTTTTTTTATAATTTAGAATTTTTTTTTTTGCAGAAATTGAAAAAGTTGCTTTAAGAGATCTATTTTGGAGTATTGGTCCTCCATATTTTTGTATATAATCTTTAAAAAATGAGGTTTTAAAAAATAAAGAAATGAGGGAATGATTAACAGAGTGAGGGAATGATTTATTATTATATTGTAATAAAAAACATATACAAATAAAGGAAATTATGTAATTTTTGTTCTATCAAACAATGAAATAACTTAATCTAAAGAAAATCAACTCAAAACTTGTACTTCAGTCAGTCAATATAAATATATATAAACTCAAAAAATTAACAAATACATTATTATAGAGGTAACAAATGTTTTTATCTTTATCAAGGCAAGCAGTAGTTTGCCGAGTTCGTAAGGGCAAAGAAGTAAAGCCTTATTTTCGCCTAAACATGGAAAACAAGGTGTTTTTTTTTATAAAATTATGCGATTTATCACCTTTTTATAAGCAATATAAGTAATTTTTCAATTGTAACCGATAAACACAATATAAATAATTTATTATTCCATGAGTTTTTTTCCCTATCATTCTTCGATTTCTTTATTTTTACATTTCGAAACGAACTTTTTTTTTCTCCTTCAGTCTAAAAAAGTGGGTACTCAAGATAGTTCTATCAGATGGCGTTATAAGTTATTTCAATTGCTCAATAAATGAGATGGCGCTAATAGTTAGTCGAAAAGTGTTTACTCGCACTGTTGATGCCAGATGGCATTACATGATTAACAAACTGTGTTCATATAAAAGTGGTTATTCACAACTATGATGTCAGATTGCATTAGGTACTATAAAAAAAACTTACGTATTTCATAGTACAGATGTACAATAAAATTTTGAAATACCGATTACTACTTTTGCCGAGTTCGTAATTATAATTTATTTCTAAAAATATGACATATTCGTTACAAGTTAGTCGAATCCAGCACTGGTGATGTCAGGTAGCATTCCTTATCATTTCGATGATTAACAAAAAGCGTTCATATTAAGCTGGTACGCGTCTCAAGAGGGCGGATTTACCATTTCTTCACAACCGCCTCGAAATGGGTATCAAATGAAAGGGAATGATAAATAGAATACAATAAGCAATATAGTATACTCTATAAATAGTTAGATCCACCGCGGCCATCTCAAGAGGACGCATTACCATTTTCTTCACAACCCCCTCGACATGGGTATCAAATGAAATGGTGTGATAAGTAGAATACAAGAAGCTATGTCGTTAAATCCGCGGCAGCCGTCTCAAGGGGGCGGCCTACCATTTCTTCACTACCCCCTCGACATGGGTCTCAATTGAAAGGGTATCATAAGTAGAATGCCATAAGCGATATAGTATACTCAATAATATGGTTAGATCCATGGCGGTCATCTCAAGAGGGCGGATATTTTTTCTTTAAATATTTTAATCTTTCTGTTTCCCGCAGTTTTTCCAAAGATTCAGTATTATTTTTCATTTTTTCTCGCTTTTTTCTATCATACTCTTTCTTTTTTAATTTTTTTCCGTATTACTCAACTTTTTTGGTCGTGCCATTTTTCTTTCACGTACATGTACCTGTTTTAAATTAAACACCATGAAATAAAAGTTGCAAGAAATAAATAAAATATCTAAAAGAACCGTAGAACACTGTATAAATCATTCCCTCATACGGCTGTAATTCCCTCACTCCTAAATGCAGTGAGGGAATGACTGTGAGGGAATGACGAATTTTAACTAAAGCTACAAAAACACCGGTACATAACCTCAATTTGATTGTTACTTTTCGATTATGCAATCTACTCCCAAAAACGCATAAAAACAACAAATTACTTTTACATATATTTAAATGCTTAATATATTCATGTAACGTGAGGTAATGATCGCCATAAATGTAAGTCTTTAACAATTTTTCACATAATATGTTTTTGCACAAACTCACCTACGGTTGAGAAGAAGTCGCTATCTTGAACCAATTGAGAGTGTTGCCAAGCACTAAAAACTTAAGGTTGCGTTCCTAAATATCGTTCGATACGTTCAGAAATCGAATATTCGTAATAGGGTGAGGGAATGATTTTATTTGGCGGGACATTTTTAAAATCGAATTATCGTTTTTATGTATTCGGTGTTGTAAGTTGGAAGGCTTTTATAGACAATAACAAACATCTTTCTAATATATTAGCATAATTTTATTATTAAGAATATTGATATATTTGAGATGAATAGGTATTTTAGTTATGTTTTTGAACTAAGGGACAAGGTGAGGGAATGACTTTCACGGTAAAAAAGTAGCCATATCTTTTTTTCTTTAGAGGTAATAGGTTTTCTTTTTAAACAATAGTGGTATAGACAGCGTGCATTGAAATAAAAAAATACCTATGTAGTTAAAGCATGACTCGCCAATAATGGCTCGGGAATCAAATTTCGAAATTTGATGAGAAATACCCACTTATGCTAAGTCGCACATTCTTCTTCCTATTATTGATCAGCTCCATAATCTTGACATTGCTATTAATGCTAAACTGACCTGCCATGATCAAGTCTCACTAATACTCTCCAAGATTTATGGGACATTACGTAAGCTCTGGATTTATGGTAGTTTCCTATCACCCACTATGCGTTCAAAGCTTGTAAAATCTCTCATTCTCCCGCATTGTCTCTATGGCTCACTTGTTTACATTGTGTATGATCCTGTCGTCAACGACTTATATTCCACTAGAGAAAGTCAGATAATGTATCTTCTGTTCAGAATTCACTAATAGGCTGTGGTCTCTTTTGTTTTTCGATATTATGGCTTTAGCTCTTTTACGTAAAGTTATTAACGCTAAAAGCCCTTGTTACCTTGCCGCCTTCCTTACCCCTTTGCAAACCTCAAGATCACTTAAATTCCTCATTCTATCTCATCTGCCTCGAACTGAGTCGTTCATTTTTAGTGCAAGCGATTAGACTTTGGAATGGTCTTCCCTCTTCTTCTAGAGAAGAGGTTGCTCTTTAGCTTTCTCTTCCCTCTACTACTCAAAATTCTCTTCCCTCTTCTATTTTCTAATAGCAATAACTCGAGTAAGTTTAGTTTGTAAGCTTAGGTTAGGTATTTTGCTTTTTGCCTTCTCTCGATTAAAATAAAAATTATAATTGTACTCTTAAAGATGTAAGTTTTGTATACTTCCGTTTACGCTCCGTTTTATACATAAAAATAAAAATAAATAAATAAATAGTTTTATCGCTAAAAAGAATTATGTTGATGTGAAAAAGTTGCAGTTACATCCAAATCAAAACAACCAAATAAGCGTATTAAAGTGGATAATACGTGCCCTTGGGTTTTCCCCAGGAAAATTCCCCTTGAGGAGCAAGCTCCAACCCAAAGTATCTAACCAAGGCGCATTAAATCACAATGGCACTGATTGAGAATTAACTATAGAGTAAAGTTCCTATACAATTTACGATATGATACGACTCATTCTCACCGCGCATTGAAAAAACAATTTTAGCAAAACTTCCATGCCACGTTCTGCTATATGTATTCTATGTTTTTTTAAGATATTAAACATAGTCTCCCCCTTCCCCTTAAGGAGTAGGTCCGAATAAATCTGCTAGGGTTTGACTGATTTCTCGAAGGACCAATGTATTCTTCGACGAATTCGTCTGTCGAATTGAATATTATGATCTGTTCGTGTTATTTCTGGTTCCTTTTCTAAGTCATCGCCCTCAGCGCTTGACTCACGCTTGAACCTAACTTCCTTTTTTTGTTTTTGTTTTTATATGCGAAAGCAAGAATTGTTTGAACGATAGAAGAGAATACGAAAAATCAGCGGAGGTCTGCGGAGTGTTGGAGCAGGGGGCGATAAGCATTAGGTTTGAACTCTTGGATTTTGCACGAGTTCGAAAAAACAGATTGTGGGAGATTATTCCGCAGTCAAATTGTTCTTTGTATAAACGAACTTCTAGCCATTAGTTTGCGCGAAAAATGGGATTGCAGGGTATTAGTCGAGTGAATTTTGAACCGGGACCTCTATGATGGTAGTCAAGCGCCTTACTCTCTAGGCTATTGAGGCCCCTTACGTAAAGTAATCGTAAAGTAACATAATTAGGCTCATTTTTACGTAAATGTGTACCTATTCTTTTATTTGATATAAAAAACGGAAACCTAAATGACTCCGTTAAGAAGATACAAAGGCTCAAATGGATGCCTTGACCTGGGAGATTTCTTAATTTTTCTCGAAAAAATGCGTTATTAACAGGATATTTTTTTTGCTTTTCTAATGCACCAAACCATTATTTAGAATACACAAAAATAATGGTGGATTTCGGATAGATTTCTAGGTTAGTGAGTTTTATCGTGAACAGTTATACAGTTAGTTATCATTTAACTTCGGCATAATTTTGATAGATGTGAAAATTGGTAGAGACCTTAAAAATATCATTATAAATGAAACGACAAAGGTCCCCAAAAATCCGGTTTATCCTAAAAAGAGGTAGAAAGCAGTCTTAACATACAATTTTTTTAAAGTATGCAGTTTATGTTATTATATACCAACAAATACCGTACTTTTTTCGCACTAATTACTATTTATGGTATATCGCGATCTTAAACGTGTAAAGAGTCAGATTCTACAGTTTTACACCTACGAGGAGTATTTGGCTTTACCGCAGGAGAAACCGCAGGAATAACCCACGACCTACATTTCTTAAATGAAATAGGTAATTAAAGGGATTGTTTGTTTACATAAGGGACGGTCAAAACACCCTGCAACTATACATATATTTGAATGAATTTTAGACGAAATTCTGTCTGAAATAAGGCGGAAATTATTATTTGCCCTGAAAACGAATATCAGTTACACTTCACGAATATCAATAAAACACTGAAAATAGCCGCAAACAAGGCGGAAATTTTTATCAATTTTTAGACTTGGAATATTCTGATTCTCATTTCTTAGACGTAGGTGTTTTTTGAAAATTTCTAATTGTCACTCCTTCCATCCAAATGTCTAAATGTTTCCGTCTAAATTTCGCCTGATTCCTGTCCAAACTCTTCAGTCGAATTTACTTAATTTTCAGTATATTTTCAATTCCGTCTCTTGTTCTCTACCTAAAAAAGGTTTCCGTTCGTTTTCCGGCTGGTCTTAAACATTGAAATAATTAGTAAATTTTCAGTCTGTTTTCAGTCTTATATTTTCACCCGGGTAGCGGACGGTGCACCTCTTTGTTCACCTGGTAGTCTGGTACTGACTGCGTCACAGCCCTTTTCAGCCGGCTGCTAAAAAAAATTAACTCATCCAAAAGTTAAAACGCTCCACCTCATGCATTCTTCAGCCTACCCCTAACCCATCATTTCCTTTTTCTATCTCCGACCCAAGCTTACCACCATGAAAAAACGACATGACGCATTGGTAGAGGTCGCGCCAAAAGAGTTGATGCCGAGAAAGTCGCGTTTTCCATGCGCAGTAGAATCCCCGCATGCCGTTCCCGTCCCTTTTGCCTAGTCGCAACAAATTTCGAAGGGGAAATTTGAAAATACATAAGCGCATTTCTTATCGATATGTGCGCAATATTTATTTGTGTGCAGCTTTAATTTTCCCAGCTGCGCGCTCCGGCATCAACTGTTTTGGCGCGACCCATATCAATATGTGCGCAATTTTTATTTGTGTGCTGCTTTAATTTCCCCAGCTGCGCGCTCCGGCATCAACTCTTTTGGCGCGACCTCTAGTATAAATGGTGACATTTAAGCCTCCTCCACATAAAAAAAATTGAAGCTGGCTCTAAAGAAGTAGAACAGGTTGTCGAGAATCAGATCGAAGGAGTGCCGGAGAAATTCTATTCTCACCGGGGATTTTTAGGGTTGAAGAGGCCACTGCCCATTTTACTTTGTCACGGTCGAAGATGTTCCCAGAAAAGCTCCGAGATTAACGGTCCGGGATTGTCTGCACATCGAAGCCTGATTTTCGAAATTCAAATTGGCCGCCGAAATATGACCGAAATTCGAAATGGTCACCCAAATATGAATTTTCCAATTGTGTTCCGGTTTCCATGAAAATCTGGGGTTTTTTAAGCTAGCAAATGACGAATTTATGATCAGAACTTATAAATTCAAATGGAAGAACATTGATCATAGTGTATTTCTTAATTAGTATTTCTTAAATTTGCTTTAGCCACAATAGAAACAGATTTCTAACCAGGGTGTAAGCGTTAAGTTTACAAAGCTGCCGGCTGTGCATAGGTTTTGGATAAACCAGGATCTCCCAGTTGTTGCGGCTTCGGCTAGTAGGGTTCTCCTCCAGGTTGTTCTAGGTCTTTCGACTCGACGGGATCCTTGCGCGGATTCCAGTCAAGGGCCTGTTTTCATTTTCGCGTCGCAAGCTGTGGCCAACCCTATTCCATTTCCTTCGCCTTATTTGGTCGTCTATCCTTTCTTGTCCGGCACGGCGGCGCCATAGTTCTTCGTTTGAAATTCTATCTTGCCAGAAGATTTTTAGGATACGACGCAGGCATCTGTTGATGAAGGCCTATAGGGCGCCCTGTGATGAATTGGATGACTTTCCATGTTTCGCAACCATACAAAAGAACTGCTTTAACGTTGAAGTTGAACTGCCGAAATTTGGTGTTAGTTGAGATCTCCGTTGATCCCCATATACGGAACAGGCATGCATATGCGCCTCGTGGCTTTAGCCTTAAGCCTGCTGGACTTCTTTCTATAAATTCTTTCTAAGGTTCCAACTTTGATAATTTTGTCCAGATTTGTTGTTTTTTCATTATAGTTTTTTCCTACCGCGGACATAAACTTTTTTAATTTAAAGGCGTTTCATCGCACGCGGGTTTGTAAGTTTGTAATAAATCAATATTTCATATCGCGATTTGTAGTTTTACTATACATTTTCACTGTGAATATTTCTTACAGTGTATAATGGTCAAAAGCAAGTGACTAGCTCGGGGAAATTAGCATTTTAAGGAGATAAAACTCCATAATGGCTGAAAATTGGTCCACTGCTTCCTTGGGAGTATCGTGTTTCCCGTGTTTTCCTTGTATCTCAATTGTTATAGTTCGTACAACACCGAGCATTGACAATGAAATTCTCACCTTTAGTTTTTCCAAAACTGTTGACCCGATTAACCCTTTTAAATTTATTCAAGGTCAAAGTTATCAAAAATCACTTTTTGGCCAAAAAATCACACAAAAACGGTTTTTTTTTTTTCGAAAATTGTATAATTAGGCTATTGATTATGTCATATAGAAAGGAACTAAGACGTTCAGGGTTTTATTGCAGGAACCGTTCAATGGGACATTCGAGAAGAAAACACCGCAGAGTGCTATATAATGGACCCTTCTTAGTTTTTGCAATATATCTCGCAAACGAGGCGAAATTTCGATAAACTTTATATAAATTTTTTTGTAGAGAATTAATTTTTTTCTTTTGTTGCTTCTTTGTCTATATCTTTTAAGAGTCAGATATAGGTATATGTATTGCTTTATAAAAAAAAGGGGAAACATTTCCTTTAAAATGCTGGATCGAAAAAATTTTGGGCTCAAAATTAACCGAAATATGGCCACTTGAACATAGCTTTTTTTAATTTTACCTCTTTAGTCCAAGGAAATTAGCATTTTCAGAAGACAAAACTAGAAAATGGCTGTGAATTGGAGCACAGCTTCCTTGTGGCTTTTTGAGAAAAAAATTCGAAATCACCCGAGTTTTCCTTGTATCGTTTCTATAGGTCATACAACTCCGTGCGAGGGCCCAAAATGTTAACTGAACAAGACCAAGACCAAAACCAGATGATGATTAAGCAAGCAAGTATATTTTTAAACACAGCATAATTTAAAAACGGTTAATAGTTTTGAAAAATAAAGTAAACAAATTTGTATCATCGTTTTTTTTTTTTTTTTCATTTTAAATGATTGAAGAATAAATAATAATGAATAATATTAATATGGAGATTTTGAGAACTGACTTCTTCTTCTTCGATGGCTCTACAGCCCAATTCGATTCTTGGCCTCCATCAGCTTCTTGCTCCATACGCCTCTCTGCTCCGCAGCTTGTTTTCAGTTTCTCGTGTTGAGCACTTTTGCTGCATCGAAATATTGTCTTCCCCCCTTAACCATGGTTTGCCAACTGGTCTTTTGCCATCTGGTAGTAGATACAGGGCTTTTTTTGGTATCCTTGAGTCATCCATTCCTTGGACATGGCCGGCCCAACGTAAACGTAGTAGTTTGACATGGGTCGAAAGTTTGAACTCAGTTGTACAATTCGTGATTGTAGCATATTCTCCATGCATTGTCTTCATTGATTAGCCCGTATATCCTTCGGAGAACCTTCCTCTCAAATATATCCATCTTGTCTGCGGATTTCTGGGAGGTACTCCATGCTTCACATCCATACGTAGCTACTGTACGTATGATGGTTTTGTAGATTCTTATTTCACTTTTTCTGTGAATGTCTCTGAATTTCATTACTGGCAGTAGTGAGAAGTATGTTCTGTTCGCGGCTTTTATTCTTGTTTGTACGTCTATCGTTTCATCGTTGTCTTCGCTGACTGTGGACCCCAGGTAGTTAAATTGGTTAACCCGTTCAAAGTTATATTCCCCCAGGTGGTATTGTGGTGTCTTCTTCTTCTTTCCACCCTTGACTGAATTAGAATCCTGCTCTCCTCTGCATTTATTTGCAGCCCTATATATTTTGCTTCATCTTCTAATTCTGTGAATATTTCTCTAAGATATGACAGTGATCTTGCAAGGCAGTTTATATCGTCTGCATATCCTGCCAACTATTTGGATTTGTTAAGCAGGGTTGCGTTCGCATCAATGTTAACCTTGCGAATTACTCCTTCTAGGCAGAGTGCTTTAAGCCTTGCTTGACAGGGAACGACTCCGTCAATTCTCCTTGTATTCTGACTGCACACCTTTTTTGAGAACTGACACCAATTGCGAATGTTATAATGTTACAAAATGTACAGTACCTATCCACTCTGAAGGTAAAAGGACGAAGATATAAACGATATTATACAAGAAAGAAATAGTAAGGAATTACATCCGAAATTCGAATGAAGTATTTTTTTATGTGGCAGTGCTAAGCTCAGGAGTCACCCTTTGTACTGCTAGTCCGTCATGTCATTTGTCACGTCATGGTGCAATGTCTAGCATGTAGGGGGAGGGGGGGGGGGGGTTATGACGGTACGGGGGGTATTGAAGAAGGTGGTGATGAACCCTGCGTTTGAACTCTTGGATGTTGTATGAGCTTGGAAATACTGACTGCGAGAGATTATTCCAGAGTCGAGTTGTTCTATTCACAAACGAATTCATATCTTGTTGAGTGCGTGAAAGGGGGAGTTGCAGGTGGAGGGAATGAGATGAGTGGGCTAATCTGGTGTTGCGGGTATAAGATTGCCGTGGAGGCAGGACAGCGCTTAACTCGAAGGAACAGTCACTATGGTAGTAGCGATAAAATTTTGTCAGTGCTGCTACATTCCTACGGTGGCTCAAGGGGTCGATGGTGGAGCAGGCGGTGTCGCCATCAAGTAATTTAAGTGCCCTTTTTTGCACCTTTTCTAACCAGGCCAAGGTGGTTATCGAAGCGCCGCCCCAAACGAAGGAGTTGTATTCGAGAAGAGGCCGAATGTAGGATTTATAAATAACAGCACGGGCCGATGGCTGGAGGAGAAACTTGCACCTCTTAAGAAATCCCTAGCACTGGGATGCTTGTTTTGCGATTTGGAATATGTGGTCATTCCATGGCAAGTCTTTGGCTAATGTCACGTCTAACATGTGTAGGGAGGGATCGGCCGTTAGTTCAACTTTGTCCACTTTCAAGGATGGAGAGCTGTTGATCTTTTTCTTTGAAATAAGACAGTACTTGGTTTTGGCGGGGTTGAATTCAACACGATTCTTCTTTCCCCACTCTAGATTGAGTTCAATGTCGTTATTAATAGAGATGGACATAAGTTCCCGATCATCACGACAGGATCTGGCATAAGTCTGTGTATCGTAGCTGTACGAGTAACGTAAAGTACCGTCGTCTGCGAAGCTGAGAAGTGGGTTGGAGGGGATTGAAAGTAGGTCATTTATAAAGATCAGAAATAGGGCCGGTGATAAAATTAAACCCTGGGGGACCCCCGAAGAGATGGGGTGAGATTCAGATTTGACGCCATCCAATACTACCTTAATTGAACGACCGGAAAGGAAACTTTCAACCCACTTATACAGAAGCGAGTCAATTCCAATAGCTTTGAGTTTAGCTAACAAGGCTGAGTTCCATACTCTATCAAAAGCCTTGAAGATATCTAAAGCAACCAAACTATATTCACCAGATCCATGCAAACTTCGGTTGAGGTGTTCTGTAAGGCAAACTAAAAGATCACCAGTGGATATTTTTTTGTCGGAAGCCGTATTGTTTGTCGTTGATAAGTTGGTTGGATTCTAGATATCCCATTAGCTTTTTGTTAATTATCGTCTCCATGGTTTTGGAGAGCATTGAAGTAATTGCTATTGGACGGTAGTTGGAGGGAAGGCTGGAGTCACCTTTTTTCGGTATTGGCTGAATATGGGCAAGTTTCCAGGAGTCTGGGTAAACTCCGGAGGAGTATGATAGAACAAAAAGTTTGCGCAGAGGTTTAGCCAAAGGTGACGCGCATTGTTTTAAGACGACAGGGTGTATATTATCGGGTCCAGTGCATTTATTGACATCGAGCTCCTTGAGGCACCTGTACATCTCGCGAGTTCTGAAGAAAACCCTGTCCATTAAATGAGCGCTGTGCTCGAGAACCGGGGGTAGCATATCAGTTTGGGGTAAAGAAGAATTGGCAGCAACCAGAGATGCTAATAAATCGGCCTTGGATTTTCTGTCTGTTATCACTTTCTCATCGTGGATGAATGAAGGAGATGTGGATGAAGTGAAATTGTTCTTAATGGAGCTTACCAAGAACCAGAAGTTCTTTCTACCAGAGGTTGCATTAAGTAGTTTACTTCTCAATTTGATGTCAAATGAATTTTTGACATTCCTGATGGTGACTTTGCAGGATTTTTTTTAGTTTTATATACTCTACACGGAGCGATTCACTCGGGGAGCTCTTGTAAGCTCGAAAGGCGGCTTCTTTATTTATGATTGCATTCATGCACTCCTGATTAAACCATCTGTTGGGCCTCGCCTTCACAGATTTAGTTGTATGAGGAATGAACAAATGCATCCCTGCCTGTATGCTCCTAGAGATACGGAAAGCGGCAGAGTTGACGTTTTTGTTTCGGAAACACAGGTTCCAGTCAGTAGATTGGAAAAAAATAATAAGCCCCAGCCAATTGGCCTTCCCATAATGCCATACAGTTCTTCTAACTGGTTTGGGAGGGGTGGGAAATTTGAATGAGAAACTAGCGCTAACTAAGCAGTGGTCCGAATTGCCGAGAGGTGAATCAACTTCGACGGAGTACCGCGCTGGGTGAGAAGTAAGGAAAAGATCAAGGAGATAGGTTCCTTGATCAGCAACATCAGGGACTCTCGTAAGGAGTATAAGGATAATTTAGAAAGGATGTTCATGGGGTAAATATAACGCTAGTAATAATATTATTGGCAGGATCACCGACAAAAATAAATAAGTTGAATCGATTCAAAAAAGATTTTAGAAATTGAGAAAGATCTATTTTTAAAAGTAGGATAAATAACGATTCCTTCAATAAATAAATTTTGAATACGTAGTCAAATACACTGGGATTCATGTAAATATACCCGATATGGACCGCTTAAGGATGACTACAATGTATACGTAAAACGTAAGAAAAATGTTTTTTTATATTTCGCCTGTGTTTTCCATATCTTGAAACGATTTGAAATAAACATAAATAATTTTCATTTGTTAGTATATTTAATGTTGATCGTAACAAAAACATAGCAATTGCCCGACTTTGCTCTTAATACCGTCCACCATTTGACAGTGTTCCTAATATCGACCACCTTATTTTACAAGAGAATAAATCGGAATTTTTGGAAAAGGCAAATAATTATTTATAAATTTGGTGATTAGATGAAAAATGCTGCCTTTTTCCATACAAAACTAGAGAAACTAAAAAAAATTTTGCAAATGGATCCAAAGGACAATTTTATTAAGTTGTCATTAATAATATTTTTTTGACGTAATGGCCCCAATATCGACCACCAACTGTTATTGACTATTGTCATCGATTCCATTGATTTTTTCTGGTTTTGTAATTTCCGCCGATGTTCCGAAAATTCTGTTTTGACGGCTACTACTGGCGTTATTTTTCTTATTTTTGTTTTTCTTCAGTGAGATATCTACTAGTTTAACGCGTTTTTTAATGGCGAAGTCGTTCTTATTAATTTTATCCTTTTGTTGTGTTTTTCTATGGGTTCATTTATAATATTGATATCCACAACACCATTAATAATATTGTTTGACCACAAATTTTGGTTAAATGTGGCTTTCGTTAAATCGCTTGTTTCTAAATAGACCTCAGCATCATTTAACATTAGTAATTCATTTTCATTATCTGGACCCGTCATTTTTACTATAATTCATAAGGGCTTCGATGCGATGATGTATTTCACTTTTTCATTCACTTCCGCTATTTTTAAATTCTAGAACTAATAAAGCTTCTACTCTCTAGAAGTAAATTAGTTGAAATTCACTAATTTTTAGTCATTTTTCACTAATTCAAAATGTGGCATGTCTGCAACTAAGAATTAGTGACTTTTGACTATTTGAATAAGGAACATTACGCAAAGGTCGGCGCAGATGGCGCCACTAGCACATACATTAAACAAATTGTCATGGCATGCCATGTTCCGTGTAAACGTCTCAAAACGTTTAGTTTTATAGTTAAATGTGTTAAATGTTATTGCATGTTGCAACAGTAGCGTACGTGTGTGATATTATGGCATCCTATGAAAATTTAAAAGTGAAAAAAATGATTTAAAGAAACTGCTTCGAGACCGTGGTTCGGCTTTGAAGGGAAAAGGAAAGATTTGGTGGAAAGGTAGGATAATCAAGATAATGAACTGAGTTACGGTAATTTAAACTTAACCAACTCAAATTAACGAATCTCTTTATATACATAAGTAATCAAAAACTCATAAAATGTATACATTCTCCTATTGAACGACTTGTCAAAAAACGCTGTTTACTGTATGTTCTAGTGCTGCATTCTGGTGTCGTAATGTTCCTTACTAGTTAAATGTAATAACTTATAAATATTGTCATTGAAAAATAACATTTTTGCATATAGCATTTCCTAGTTTCCAAAGCACGAAATATAGCCACATCAAGTGGCTACAAAATGTGAGTGGAGTTCGGATGAAATGCCGTTAATATGATGCCCTCTTTACAGAATTCTAAGACGTGAATGTTTAACGAAATGGTGTATTAGCAGCGCAGTTATTAAAAAAATGTTATTCACTACAACCGGATTCAGATCTGCCAATTCCCCAATTTTTCGGATCACTTAAGTGAATATTTCTCGGTATCTTTTATTTATATGGGTATAACACTATTGGAGGCTGGTCCATCCGCACTTCTTCTTTCTTCTTTAGACGCTCTACAACCGGGAACCGGTCCTGGCCTCTCGCAACATATGTGTCATTCATTGCAAAAGCGGTGCAACTCCACACTTCAAAACACTAGAAGAGGTTAACCCGCTTTGGAGTCACATCCCCGCAACAAAACCAATGCATCTGCGGAAGTGCACTATAATGGCACTTGCAGTGCACCACCCAGCGAAAGACATGACAAAATGCGACTTCACAGCAAACCAATCCCCAATATTCTAAAATACGGAGCCACACCACTCCTACATTGAACGACACAAATGTTGCTCGTTCTTTAGTAATTCTTTTTTTCCGAGTGAGGTTATTAGACCTTAGCCAGATCATATTAGCCTACTCACTTTCATAATTACCAGTGGCCACCGCTAGGAGGTTATGATCGCACTTCGATCAGTCCGAAATAGTCGCGGCACGTGAATGTTATGCTACATGTTATTTCCCCTTTTCCGCTAATGACTGACCATCCGCACTAGCCGTGATTATTGTTGTTAGGCACTCCTTCTCATCATTATATACTCGAGAATACACATTTTTGATCCATTTATGGCTAGGACGAAGTTATCTTTTGGTTCAAAAAAATCCACTTTCATCACTATTAAAAATTAATTTAGGGTTCTCCATATGTAAAAGTCCATTATGTGTGAAATAGGCCAATTTGAACCAATTTCTAATGCTATTTTCATTGACAGTAGCTCTTGATGTTGATAATGGTTAGGAAATTCTGCAGCTGATATTTGGATGGCGTTTGAGGAATTATTGAACCCATTTTCTCCAAGGACCTCCTCTTTTGTATGGGTTAGGTCGGTTTAATTCTTCGGCTAACTTACCAACAGAATCCTTTAGCTGATTTCTTGCGACTGGAAAGCCTTTTTCTCCCATCTTAATGATCCATTTCACAAACAAATTGTCTTCCTTATTTGCAAAAACGGTTGTCGCACCGATGTCTGCTTTTCTGGTAGACAGAGCTCCCTCAATACTATCTTTCAATGCATTCTCCAATGATGCACTTCTATATTGCATTCTTTTTTGCCACACATTTTCTCGTTTTTTGACTATGCAATGAATCCCTTGTTACCGGCTTAATAGTCCAAAGTTTACGCGGAAAAAAATATTGTTCCTTATACAAGCAAGGTAATCCTTTACAGCGTGTCTCCACTGAAAATAAATTTTTGAATGTAATTTCCAATTGCAATGAAATTGCCAATCGAGACAAATATTGTTGCAATATGCTCTGTAATATTCGTTCAAATGAATGTTTTTATAAAGTTTTTAAATGGGGTCAAATGACATAAATACGGAAAACTACATCAAAAATGGCCGGAAAACAGACAAAAGCTTTTATGTAATCTTTCTCACTATAAAGACTTCTTCAGTCATTTCGACAAATGAAATTGCATGCAATAATTTGCCCACTACAAAAATTTCAATAATAATTTATTTCCAGTGGAAACCCAGTGTTAGGGTACATAACGAAAAGGTTGCATTTGATTCCTTCGCAAATATCAAAAAACTAATTACAATTTACGCAAATTATTCAAAAGTAGCAAACACTTAGGAACAGATCCTTCCTCTATAACAGATTAAAATCATTTTGACCAACGGAAAAAGCAAAGTGATGAAAATATCATTACTGTTACTTCCAAGAAAAACATTTTTAAGTTTTATTTAGAAAAATTATTTTCATTTCCAGTGACGGAGTTTGGGAAGATGCAAAATATATCGATTCTGGTAAGTTTCCACGGATCTAGCTCAGCCGGTCGATATTAGATGGTTCGACAGTCGATATTAGGAGCAATAGTAAATGTGATGGTTCATAATATCCACCACAATATTTTCCAATTCTTTTATAGATTTATAGATATTACTAACAAATGCGAAAATCAATGGATTCCCCAAATATAACTTATTCAAAAAAAAAAGTGATTACAATTACAATAAATCACTTTAAATTGTAAATAAATCTTATATTTTTCACGGCTTGATTTTAAGGTTTCCATCGATTGTTTGAAGTAAGATCTAGCTTTCTGCATATTAATTTTTTTTTCTTTTTAATGAAAGACAAGTTATATATATTTTTTTCTTCTTGCCATAAGTTTAACAATTAATCTATTTCAATTGTAAAAATACATATATAATTATTTTCTCCATAGATATTCATTAAATAGTGAAGCGGCCGATTTTAGGCACCCGGTCGATATTAGGTGCGCTTACGTTATCAAAAACTATTGCGATTAAGAAATTTGATGCTATTGTTAAAAGTAGACCTTGACGTTTAGTTGTTTTCCGTCTAAGCTGTTTGAGTTTGGTAAGAAATTCCGATCATTGCCAGTTATCTTTAAGAGAGTGTAAAAAGCACTTACAACAACTCTGAGCGACACAATGAAGGTTTTGTTATTCCATCGAATACATATATTTTCATAAGTTACAATTCAACAACAAAGTGATACAGGCGCTGGTAGTTCCAAACACGTAGTAATTTTAACAAGAACTTGGTGTAACACTTGGTTACGTATACATGATGAGTTGAACTCAGGTTAATTCCGACTAAAGTCCACTCAGCTTTGCTACCTGGGTTGAGTTAAAATTATGCATATAGACGCGAGTTCAGCAGTTAGGTAGTTTAATTTAGCAGTACCATCTCTGTGTTTTGTTTGTGATTTTTTGTAACGTGTAGTGCTTTTTTATTTTTAACTCAACCTCAACACAAATATTCAACTCATCGTGTATACGTAGTAACTGAATTATACTCAGAAAAACTATTTCCAATAAATCCTCTTGGAACCGTTCAAAAACTCTTGTAACGGACAAAACAAAAGTAAATTGCGATTCCATTGCTTATCACTTTTGGAAGAAATTGCAGCGGTTGATACAAATATAAGTACTCAATATTTATAGAAAGGTTAAAACTAAACAAAAAGAAGAACAAGACCAAGACTAGTTTAGTCTTGTCTTGTTCTTGCGTTTGCTCATCACTAACCTGCCATGTCGTCCACGTCATAGTGCAATATTTACTAGTAAGCTTAACTTGAAGGTTAGGAAAATAATAGATTAGGTTTAGAATATGAATGAGGACAAAACGATGAGCCTTGCCTTTGATCGAATTCAGGAATACTATTTGTGGAAGGTTATGCCAAGGAGCAAATGAACAAGTTAAGTTCAAGGCGGGGATGAATGTAGAACTCATAAAATAGAGCCAGGCCGTGGACTCTTTAAAAGAATCGTTTAATTCTGAGAAAAATCACTTCATTATAGTGATGGACTATGAGGTCGGTCTTAAATACACCGTTCGTGCAATTAAATTTATAAATTTTCATTCATTTCAGTAAGCGTTTATATTCCCCGGTAAAAATTAGATATCTACTTTTCGTTTTATATCTACTGACACTCACTAAAAATTTTAATAACTGCGATTATCCATTTTTCATAAACCTACCAAATGTTTCGTTTAAATCATACATACATATACACAGCGAAGTTCGATAAAATAAAAAAAAATGTATTTCACCATTGTGCGGTCGAGGATTGAACTTGGTTCCCCGGGATAGGATTCCAACGCCTTACCTCTAGGCTACCGATATATGGACTTTATTAAAAATCTCTTTTTTGTTGTTAAATATACTTCCGGTTGAAATTTCCAGATCATTTTCTCAGTTTAAGGTCTTTTGACCAAGAGCTACAATTTGAGATATGGCCCAAGTCTGTAGCTAGCGGCAGTACTTTCAGAGATGAAAGAAGGTCACAGACGGACAGACGGACAGAACCTCTGTATAAGCTTTTTTTTGAAAAAGCTAAAATGAAAAATTTATATCGTGCAAGAGTGATGATGGGTGTAAAATTCTATAATTATAATTCATTTTGAACTGCTACAAGCCGATAAAATTGACTGTCAGCAACTGGAGAAGCTTCATCAAGTGTGAAGACGAAAGGAATCATGCAACTATTCGTCAATCGGAAGGGTATAATTATTGGCAAAATCAGACCATATGTCGCGCAAAACTGTAAAAACTTAAACCACTTTTAGTACTCTTCTCCACATTTATTAATCCAAACATTATTAGTCTTATTAGGGTACTACAGATTATATTAATTTTCTTTTAACTTTTAAATAAATTTAAATAAATGGTCAAAATTATATCTGTCCCTGACTATAATATTTGTATGGTTACTATATTTGAATGCCATATGATAGATAGGGTTTTAAGAGTGGAAATTAAAGAAAGACCAAGAGGTGAGTATCCATCGTAAATAATGATTTTTTTTGTCATAGTCTTACTAACAAATATTTTAATCAAATCCTAGGAACTTTTTGCACTAAATAGGCAAATATTACAAAAAATATTTTTATTTCATTTTATATTTATATAAAATATAATGGGCTACATTAAACCAGTATTAGAATTTTATTATTATCCAAACCAAAAAAAATTGTTAATATTTTATGTTTAATTCAATTTAAATTTATTAAAATAATTAAAAATTCATGTCTCACCTTCAATTCTTAAAGAATTGTATTACTCAAAAATATGTTTTCTTTCTTTTTTACAAATATTCACAATGTACGCACATTTTTATATTTTTCTTGGTAAATATTTATAAATAATTTTTTTTTTTTTCAATTTTGAATAAAATCCAAAAAATTAAAACTTTTCACAACACTTTTTATTAATCAATATCAATTTAGTAATAGATGGATTCACTATTCCAGTTAAATATCACTAGTTTATTTTTATTCAATTCTGTATTCAATTTCAAAAATGAATAAATTCTCAAATAAAATAGTAAAAAAAATTATATGACAACATTAAAAAAAAGGTACATTCAAGACAGAAAACACAAAAAAGTAAGCAAATCCCGTAAATATCCGAAGAGCTTAAGATTGTGATCCTTGTTAAGTCACTACCGAATGTCTGTCTACACTTAAAATACCTATAACGAGTGGATCAAGTCAGTTAAATTCATTTAATGCCATCAAAATCATTTGTTAACGACCACCACGGCACCAAGTTCAGGGCAAACTTAAATCTCGAGAAAAAGGCAACAAAGTAGCAGCAGAAGTTGAGATAACACAGAACAAAAAAAATAAATAAATAAATATACACAGTACAACAGTTATGGCGAATGCGATATAACAAACGGGTCACGACAAAGAACAGGAAAAAAAGTATAGTATCCGGACTAGAATTGTACCTTGCGGCACGGCACACAAATTCCTTTTAAATCTCAGCTCTCTAATATATCATCTGCGAAGGGGAGCACAACTAGGCACTACTTTTGTATAAAAGGCCGAGATTTTGTTCCCAATTCCGAAAATCAACCCCTTTTTTGCTTTTTATCCTCCCTATTCACGTGTATACTCTGTGTATATATAGTATGTTTGTATATACAGCTGTTTCGGATACGTATACTCCAAATATTCTCTATTACAGCAGCAGAATCACATTCAACACACAAACAGAGCGAACAACAATTCTAGGATGTTATGTGCGTTGCGCTCGCGCATGTATTTTTTACAACACCAAAAACAACAATAAATCAAGTTCACACTCCTGCTTCTGAATACCACTGATTCTACACTACTTTGGCTATCTGCGCTCGCCAATGTTGAGGGTTCATTTTTTAATTGGTTTTTCTTTCAATCCTGCACTTATTTTCCAAAAATTTCACTCGCAAACCAGACAACAAGAGCACTGACGACGACGTATAATTCTGTCACAAAAATTTTCGCCGTTCTAAAAAAAATTCGCCACTACTGTTTTTAGTCTAAGCTCGAATGCTATACGGATTCTGTTCGAAATATCCCCGAACCGCCTGAAAGTGTTCGCTCGTGTGGGCAACTACTGTTCTACTGTTCGCCTATGATCGCGGCAAGAATTAAAGCAATGTGGAACGCAAATAGACGACGGCACATCCCACACAACGAAAAGCGCCTACAAAAATACCATCCATATCAGAATGGGAAAAACTGCCCAACACTATCGCAGCACGCTGATGAAAATAGTCAGAAGGAGGAAAATATATGGGTCCCTCCCGTTTTCCCTCGACTAACAGTAAATTGAACCAACCTACCCGGGTCGAGGAGGGAGGATTAATCACGAAAATCTCAACTCTATACAAAACACAAGCAAAGAGCAGCGAGACCATGTGAACATCTCCGGGTAAATAATGGAGAGGACACGTTCTATAGCAAATACATATACCGTTACCGTCGGGTTCAACCTGAGGGGTTAGAAATGACTATTCCCAGTCAATATTTTCCCTATTTTCCCTTGCATACACGAGAAAGAGAGGGACCGATTCGGTGTCACAGTCGTCGCCGGCATCTTGTTGTACTTTCGCCACCCACAAACACAGTCGAGACTGGATACGAGACAATAAATGCGTATATAAGCGACTAAGTAACTGCCTTTTGACTCTGTATTAGGAGGCCTCCTTATCAGTTCCTGATGGCTAAAGCACTGATAACAGAACAGAACTGATAGTGAATGAACAGCCCAAAAAACCTGAGGCGAACTGATGCTACGCCGGCAGCGAGAGGTGGGACGTGCGGCGAATGTGCCAAGTTTGATATGGTCTGCCTGACAGAAGAAGCATACACGTAGACGGGATTGAATTGGATCGAATGCCGCTTTCATTTTTGTGGATGTTTTTTCTTTCTTTTTTCGTTTTCGTTTTCTTATCAAATGATTGAAATTTAATGAAACAAAATTTGCGATAGATTTGGGCGTTTATGGTAAAGGGATAAAAGGACACGCAAGCACTAGGGTGTGTGGAAAGGTGAATTCAATAAATTATGCATGATTTATGCTTTGTTGGTAGATTGCGTTGATTTTGACGTTTTGAATTGGAGTTTTAGGTACAAAAAATATGGCTCAACAACTGTGGCTTTTCCGAAATAAAGAATAGAAGCCAGATTTTCGCTTTAATCTTCGACGGTTCAAGAAAGATTTATACTTGGTACATTGGAGTGCCAAAAGAACGGAATTTGATAATAAAAGTGGAAATAATAAATAAAGTGATAGACCAGAAATAATTTATGAAAACTCGTCAATTAGTTTGACTTTTATTTCATAGCTAAGGAGAATGTTTACATTTTGCGCTTTGTAAATTCTAGATAGAAGCGCCACTCTTGAAAGTTATAAAAATATTTTATCACGAGTAGAATTCGGAAATATTGTCCAAATTTCATTTAAATAAGTCGTCCAAATCTGCCGTGCAAAGGGCAAATGACCTTATCAGTGGCGGTTCCTCTTTGGAAGCAAAGGAAGCACTGCTTCCCTTGACGAAATAGGCAAATTCATAAAAATAAATTTAAATGTATCAAAACTAATCACGAGAAAAATCTTAATATAATATCCTCTTCTGGAAACACTAAAGCTGGAGATATTACAGCTTCTCCATATTGGGTTAGGTCTCTCACATGATATGAGCGAGAGAGTGACAATATTAAAGTACCGCTCTTCGCTAATTCGATATGTTAAATTTTTCAAGTACCGCTCTTATAGTGGCCGAGGCCTAACAAACATGGGAAGCTGAAATATCTCCAGCTTATTTGGCCCAGAAAATCAACGTGATAACTCCAACACATTCAATTTAATTCAACTCACACTCACGTAAAGGTGTGCGTTAATACAGTCCCTTCAGAAGCTGAGCTAAACGCAGCTTCTTCGGAACCGAACAGCGAGAATTGACAAGTCGGAGATAGAGAAATTTTCTGTATCCACCATATTCTCTTTGTTTTCTTGGTTTCGTTTTCTGGTAATGTTCTGGTTTCGAGTAAAAACTAAATTCACTCTTAAAAATTTGCTTGGAATTATGTTTTTTACTCATAAAATATGGATTTTCGATTGAGTAAAGAAAAAAGAGATCGAGGATAGGTGAAGTTTCTCTTTAACTATTGTTTACTCTAATGGGGTGGCAGGCGGTGTTTTTTGAATAAAAGCTGATATCTAACTTTCTAGCTTCCATTATATTTTTCAAGATTCTCTTTAATGATGATCGCTTTAGAGAATATTTTTATGAATTGTATTTTTGATTACGGGTTGCCTGAAGCGTTTTTTTGCAAGAAGAATATAATGATGGTAGGCGAAGGTTACAAAGGAGAATAGGGGGTGGGGTGGATGCATGATATATAGTGTTTTATTATTACTATCTTTTTTAAAGAAATTTAAAAAAAAAATTTTAGACTGGAAACAATTCCTCATGTTTTCTTTATCTGACTTCACTAAATGTTATTCTTCAGTTTTTTTAGTTACAGCCTTGAATACTTTTACCTTTATAGCTCGCCTTCCGCATTGCTTCCCTTATCCTGAACCTTACGAACCGCCACTGGACCTTATATGCAAAAAGCTCGATTCGAGAAAAACGAGATCAAAGTTTTCAAAATACATGAAACCGAAGCAAATAAAGCTAATGTTCAAGGAAATAACTTTTGATTAAAAAGTACAATCAGTCTAAAATTTTGTTTAAGGATAAATATGAATATTTTATATCCAAAAATGCATACAAAGCCATTTTGACCTATAATGCATTAATGCATATAAGTCATTTGTCCTTTGCACGGCAGAAATGTTGTCAACTAATTTTTTTATTTTAGGCTATGTGCTCGGCTGGACTAGGGAATCCAATCCTGAGAATGCGGATCTTTGATGAACTTTATTCCTAGTTCTTTGAAATGTATTTCCATATTTTTCTAATGATATACTGTTTTCGTACCCTGGTCACTTCAGTTTGTTTCGCTGATATTCCAATATAATTATATGAAATATCATTTTTCCAGTTCCTTTCGTCCTCCCGCCGGACTAAGACTTTCCTAGGCCCTGTGCATCTTGCTGGTGGAGGCCCCTAAACTTAAAAAATGCTAAATGCCTAGCTTTGACTATTTGCGTCCATACAATTTAACTTTAAAGTCTGCGGTTTTAAAGGTAAAATGACTTGATCATTAACATTGACCCCTTTATCTTTATTTCCACGGGTTCGTTATAACCATCATTTTGTTAGAGACACATCAGTAGGATCGATTGGGACTGCAAATCCTCTAGGGTGGATGCAAAAAGCGTCGTTTCTAGTGTTTCTCGAACATTTTAAGAAATTCTGTAATGCTTCTTCAACGCATAATGTCTTGCTATTGTTGAATAACCATTCCTTGCATATCCATATTAATATGTTGGGCTTATGTAAAGAAAATGGAATCACTTTGCTTTCATTCCTCCACACCGTTCTCACAAAGAAGAAGTAGCCGGTAGCCGGCTACAAGAGGTTCTGAGATGCGCGGCTATGCAGGGGTCGCCCACTACAAGCTTTTCATGCTGCTCAGTTTGATGTGAATTTGACATAATAATTTTGTGATTTGAAAATCTAGTAGGCTTTGGAGAAAATAATATCCTGGAGGCCTACTATGTATTCTGATCTGAAAGTGATTTCATATGAATTCAGAAATTCCGAACTATGTATTCTATATGGGGTTCGGAAAAATAGAACTTTCAGATCCGAATACATAGTAGGCCCCCTGATTCGAGCGGCTACGCGCGACCGATCCAAAATAATTTGGATTCGCGCGGCACGCTCGAATACGCCTATAGCCGCCTTCTGGAAGTCGCTTGCAGTGGACGATGTTTGTATGAAATTCTTTATGTTGGATCTGTCGCGCATAGCCGCTGATGTAGCCGAAGCGCGTAGCCGCTGGAATACGCTTCCAGTAGACGACCAGCCTTATTCAGAGCAAGAACGGAACGAAAAAAATCTCAGAGCAAAAGCGGATTAATTCTCTAAACCGTTTTTGCCCTCTACGAAAACTTAAACCGCTTTTGCCCCCAGGTTTTACTTACATATATCTACCTCTGCTGCTTACGTTATTACTTCGAAATCTATTTTTAGACGACCCCTTTCTTCACTTTACTAGAAAATGCAAAACAACTCAAATCATAATTTTGGAATTTTTGGAATTTTCGGGATTGTAACGTTAATTCTTTGAATGTTTGTAATTACTTACAATAAGTTTTATGTTTTTGCCATTTTCCCATTTTCTGACATAAAGGAGAATGCAAATTTTGGTATCCACCTCCAATAGCTATGTGCAATACGTCGTTGGATAGGTATTTTTAAACTTAATATAAATTACTGAGGCGCCTAGTTCGAAATCTTTGTCCGCTCTGAGTAAAACGGTCAAAACTGTACAAAGATAGAGTTTTACATATCACCCTGTATTTTTGTAACCGTATGACCTATTTCCACGAATTAGGTACCAGTGAACGCATAATCCACCTATCTACTATGGTCCTATCTTACCAACTTTTGGGATTTTTTATGAAAATGTCTTCAAGTATGTACCTCTTTCCGTAAAAACTACGTAGGTCAAGTTGATATTTTTGTTAAAAAGAAACTTTTTATCTACATTACTAACTTCAATTTTTGTAATGTTTGCAAAATATGATTTTTTCAATTTACTTTTTACAAAAATTCAGAATTTTTGGCGTCATTGAAATTGCAAACATTAAAGAGGCAGATATGATTGTCAAAAAAAGAAACCTATTAATATTAAAATGAAAATGCCACTCATTTTATTTTAAAACTGAAAATGTGAATTTCAAAAAGGCCAATATATCTACCTACGAGTATACAAAAATGGCATGGCTGAACGAAAAAAAAAATAGAATACTTACCTTAAAGATAAGGATAAAGTTTCGGAAAATGGACAAACTAGAGACAATAAATAATTTATAAATAATTATAATTTTTTTTTGTAAAAATGATATTTTAAGATAATGCACTGCAATTTAAAAATATCATTTTAATGTTTAATGCAGACATTTAAATCGTACTCGCTCGAGAAAATGATTCTGTAAGAAAGAGGAGTTAATGCGTTTTTTCTTCTCTTGTTACTTGGGAGTGATTAAAATATATCAGCAGGGAATGTGTGCGACCTCCTGAATTGGACAAATCATTTACATACTTTTCACATAATTTCTGAACGGATTTTCAAATTTCTCATTTGCTTGAGTTGATCAATTTCAAAAGGTTCAAAAACATAATATTAACTTTAATAGTCCGCATACTCGGGAAACGTATGTTGATTTGACCTCACTTGTATATCCAAGCACACGTTGAATACAGTACTACGAAATTTTTCCCTGGACTGCTTGAATTGAAAGTCATCTTATAATTCGTCCTATTTTTGACTTTTCTTTGCGTTGGGTCTCTCTGAGCGAAATAAATATCTACTTGCCAACTTTATGTAATGAACTCCTTCTCACGAACTATGTCGATGGAGATGGAGGTGGAGATGATGAGAGACTCAACCCCCCCCCACTTCTCCCCTTATCCCCTTGGGGCTGCAACTGCCCCCAAAAGAACGACCTACAAGGTCAGTTAGATATTTTCGGATCCATGCTTCAAAGTGTCGAATGTGGTCCCAGTGAAGGAAAGTTTTCAGGATTCTTCTTCAGGGAGGGCAGTCTGATCCCGTAAACCCAGGGATGGAGTACGTTGAGAGATTGGGAGATCTCCTTAGATCTCCTGCTGAAGTAAGAGCACCTAATCGGAGAGGAGACTCGAAAAAACGACCTCTTTCAGAAGACGGGGTGGTGCAGCCCGAAAACCTTTTATTTGATTTCTGGAAGCTGGTTACTCCTAGTTACGGTGCAAGGAAGTTTTCTAGAGGCGGTAGCCGAATTGGCTCAGGGCTCAGAACAGCCCAGGTCAGTAGGGGTCGTTGCTCCCTCTATGATGGCCGTCCTTAAGCTTTGGAATTAGCAAGCCTTGTTGCAACAAGTTGTTGTTGCGGGAACAAACTGCCGCGCAGCCTTTTTGTAATCGGGTACTTTTCGGCAGCAACAGAAGACCCCACTGGCATTAAGCTGAAAGGATAGGGATCAAAAGAAGACCCTTAGGGTGTAGGAGTGGAGAATACTCCACAAAGTGCCAAGCATAAAATTCACCGAGATGACGTTGTCAGAATGGCGAACACTGCAATTTTGAGGTGATGGCAGGAGAAGCCTCTTTTAACTAGAAGGCGACTCTCTCCACCATCTCAACCTTACTAGCTAGGGCAAGCCCTAATGCCCAACCATTCAATACAAACACTCAAATAGCCTCCAAAGAAGGTGGTGCTGTTGGCGAAACGTCGAGGAAACAGCTCTGAGAAAAAATACTTCCTCTATTGCCGCTACAGGCGGAACTGTGATCCTAAAACCACCATCGAAATCCTTATGGCTCCCCTGCTCATAAAGGCTTGCAAAAGGGGAGATATAGTCCCGTGAGGAAATGGCAAGCAGGCAGTACTAGAAAAAGTTTTATCTAGAACAACTGGAAATACAATTTATGTGAAGTGAAAGCGTCGAGCAAAGGGCGCCCACCCTCAATATGGGCTACGGCCGGCGCTGCAGGTGGAGTCCTCGGCCCTTCCTATCCTCCATAAGTAATCAAGCCAACAAGTGAGTGTCCTGAAATCATTTGCACTACGCCTCATCGATTCCTTGGACCGACTTGCTGTGGACCGACGAATATAATTTCAGGGCCCTGTTCAGCCAGGCCATCCGCCTTTGTCTTTTAAAGCTATTCCCGTTTCGGGGAAGAAGGGGTTCGTCTCTTAAGGACATCTATTAAGTTTAGTTCAGAACTAGCCTTGTGGTTATCCTTGTCCTGCCACAATTGTTGCCAAAATTCGATTTCATTTTTAATATTTCGCAGATCGTAAAATTTGGCGAAGGTTTCACAAGCTTCCTTAAGATTATCCACTGACATCGTTTGCATTTGCGAGAGGACTATACTTTTTGGGTCCAAGATTTTTTTATGTAATTATTTCAGATGAGCAATCTATTATATGTAGCAAGCTTGACCCTTTGACTGCTTTTACACGAGCCACGTACGTTTTCACACATTTTTTAATGTCGTTTGACTAGATTTTTTCAATTTTCTAGGGGGGCGGCTGCCCCCCCCTCCTGCCCCCCTGGCGACACACTTGCTCATACATATCATCATATGTATACATATATGCAACGGTACCTATCTTCAATTCACCTCACTTGCATTTACGGTAGACCTTAATGTGCAGTATTTTCCATGCAAGTGGAAATGAAAACATGATTGACGCTTCTATTGAGAAAATCATAAGCAAAAGCATTTTTAGCGAAAACTCAGAGTAAAAGCGATTCAAATTTTAGTTCCGCGCAAAATCGGAATAAGTTTTCATTAAGAGCAAAAGCGGAATAAAAAGTTAAGCCGCTTTTGCTCTCGGTTTTTTGATACACCGCTCTTGCGCTGACATATAGTTATACCATTTTTACTCTAAGATCACGAAGATATTCCTCTTTTGCGCTAAAAAAAGTACCGAACCGTTTTCGCTCTCTTTGCTATTTTAACCCACTTTTGCTCTGAGGGTATCATATCCCCTTTGCACTGAACGGCAATTTTTTCCCACAGAACCAGCTTTTGCTCTAACTAAACCCCCAAAAGTGGATTTGCCAACAAAAGCATTTTTGTGCAATCAAAAACCCCCAAAGGCAAATTTTCCCACAGAAACCACCAAAAAGAGATGCGGCAGCAAAACCTTTTTTTGTTCGAATTATAACACCCAAATAAGAATTCTACACGGAAACAAGTGCTGCAAATGAGCATCTAGCTTGTATGAATGAAGATGAGCCTGCTCGGAAAGCTCTCTGCGGTAGGTAGTGATGAGCAAAAATGGTCTTGTTCTTGCAGTCTTGAACAAAACAAGAACAAGACTTAGTTAAGCTTGCAAGAACAAGAACAAAGTAGGTAACTGTGCAAGAACAAGACCCAGAGCAAGACTTTAGCAAGATTCTTGCAAAATTTTCACCTAAACTCATTGTTTTAAATACAATTATAAAATTGATTATGATTTTCAAGTAATTATGATGTAAATACATATGTGTACCTATATTTACTTTTTAGTATGATAATTGTAAAAGCATTTGTACATAAGTACATAATGACTTTGCATGCATTATGTACAAACTAGAGGTGAGCAAAAGTGGTCTTGTTCTTACAGTCTTGTCTTGTTCATGCACATTTAGCAAGAACAAGACTTAGTTTTGTTTGCAAGAACAAGAACAAGACAGACTGAGCCCGAATAAGACAAGAACATGACTAGATTAGTCTTGTCTTGTTCTTGTGTTTGCTCATCACTAGCGGTAAGACCTATGGGGTGCGACAGTTGGAAGGATGGCGCAGAACAGAAACCTTAGAGATGCCAAACAGGATAACATCGGCTCAAAATCGGGACCGGTGGAGAGAACAGTTGCCACTTATAAAACCGTAGAAGAAAAAGAATATATTATTATGTCCATCAGTGAGAGAAAGAACTTCGCGTAGATGCACAATTTCAACTGCTTCCCTTGACACTCATGCCACGTCTTCAAAAGTAATTCTTCTTTCTACATCCATTTTGATTGGATTAATGTTGTTAAGAATTACAAACAATTATTTCATCCTTTTTTGTGCGGTTTTTTTCTGAAGTCGGTTTTTAAATTTTTTTTATTTCGTACTTTTTAGTCCATTCATTTTTTACGGGGGCAATATAAAAAAAATATTAAGGTAGGTCTACACGGCACAAATAGATCGTTGCGTGTGAACTCAACTGGCTTGAATTGTACCAAATATGTCTCGGTGATGTTCGACCACTTGCTCCTCCGACCTTATCACAATCAATGTAACATAATATAACGCGTAGCTAAGTATAAATATAATGCGCTATAACTAATGGAGGTAATTTTCACTCGTCATTTGCACTCAGTTTATTTACACAATTCGACTTGCGCCAGACAATTTAAAAAACTAAATCGATGCGTATGAACCTACCTTTACGATAAGTATGACACGCTGTCGTAGTATCGTTTAACCGACGATGCAGCGTACGTATTGTGAGACTAATTCTGCTTTTTAAATCCATTTTGAAAAAAATCGCCGCGCCATCGAAGAAAATCGAAGCAGTAGCTAAATAGTTTTTGCAGTAATGTATTTGCATATTTTCTGACGAATTTAAAAAAAAACTTAAAAACAAAATTCTCCGGGGGAAATTAAAAGAAATATTTATTGTGAAGTAGATAGCTTACTGTACTATACTCGTCATACACTTTTATTTGATACCCATAACAAGGACGTTGTAAAGAAAAACTAAGCCGCCATTTTGTGTTGGCCGCCATTTTGGGTTTTGAATGACGCCACATAGCGAAGTGTGTGCTACTTGTCACACTCTTTCATTTGATACCCATTTCGGGGCTTGGGGAGCCCAATTGCAAAATTCGACTACCATCTTGGAACCGCCATCTTGATTTTTGTTAACTTCCCAGTATAGGAAGTTATTGTAATCGGTCCGAAAATCGAAATCGAAAATTTCGACGTATTTTCATCTTTCAAGGTCCCAGGAGTATTTTAAGCAAAAAATTGGGAGGAAGTATGTGTGTGTGTGTATGTGCGTACGGATGTGGTCATTTTTTCCTGCACGATATCGCGCGAACCAAAACTGATATCGACTTCGTTGAGGTGTCGTTCGAAGCGTATTAACCGAAATATGACCTGAAAAGATTTTTATGAAATTCGGTCCAGCGGTTTTTTTGTTTAAGCGACGTAAGCGATTTTTGTACCTGCATGATATCGCCCGAACCACGAAAGATATTGACTTACTTGAGGTGCCGTTCGAAGCGTATTAGCGACAATATAATCTGAAAAGATTTTTATAATATTCGGTCCAGCGGTTTTTGGTTTAAATGACTTAAGTGATTTTTGTACCTGCACGATATCGCGCGAACTATAAATGATATCGACTTAGTTGACGTACCGTTCGAAGAGTATTAACCAAAATATGTTCTGAAAAGATTTTCATAAAATTCGGTCCAGCCGTTTTTTTTGTTTAAGCGGCGTAAGTGATTTTTGTACCTGCATGGTATCGCCCGAACCACGAAAGATATTGACTTACT
The DNA here is from genome assembly GCA_949987705.1 of Thereva unica. Taxonomy (NCBI): domain Eukaryota; kingdom Metazoa; phylum Arthropoda; class Insecta; order Diptera; family Therevidae; genus Thereva; species Thereva unica. The sequence goes on along the minus strand of OX465283.1, from coordinate 82,435,509 downwards.
TGAGGTGCCGTTCGAAGCGTATTAGCGATAATATAATCTGTAAAGATTTTTATAATATTCGGTCCAGCGGTTTTTGGTTTAAATAACTTAAGGGGTTACATGGGTCAAAAAATCCATTTTTTTTTATTGTCTTATTAATATCTAAAACATCTCGAGAATATTATCCTAAAATTTCAAGTCGATCCGAATAAAAGTTTCGGAGATACAGCCTTGGGAAGTTGCGCGCTCAAGGCTCAGCCCACTGCTACTCAAAACTTTAAACGCGTTTTTCTCGAAACTGTGTTTTCAAAGTCGGTTGTCAAAAGTTCTCGAAAACTACTCAATCGATCGTGATGAAATTTTACACAGGTCTTCGAGATACAATTCACGAGGACTTGAACGAAGGATTTTTTTTATTTTTCAATCACAACTATTTAAAAAAGAAAGAAATGTTGAGAAAATTTTACCAAAATTTGCATTTTTTTGTAAAAAGGTCTGCCTAAAATCCAATTTTCACTTTTTTTGTTTTTCCTTCGTTCAGATTCTAGTTTATGGTCTTTACTAAAACAGGATTTTTTTTTTTCAATTCTGATGATCCTGTCATGAGTTGTACTGTCAACGCGAACGCACATTTTTTCCGAGGGGTCACCGGAAATGACGTCTCAATAGCGGAGTTTTGAATATTTTGATTTGAAAATTTCAGAAAATCTTTTTCAAACATATATTTTTAAGACAGTAAAAAGTTTGAATAAAATATGTCCTTTTTTATATAAAAAAAAATTGTTGAAAATAGACTTTTTTTCCCCCGAGTAAACCCATGTAACCCCTTAAGTGATTTTTGTACCTGCACTATACCGCGCGAACTAAAAACTATATCGACTTCATTGAGGTGCCGAAAAACATTAAAACTTCAATTTTATATACATTTTCGTCATCCTAATCTTGTAATTGCGCACATTTAGTTTGACATTTTAGCGAAAATATTGATAAACAATTGTGACAAATTCTCGGTATTATAGATATATGTACATATTCTACATATATTGCCTATTGTTCATTTATTATTAAAATATCCAATCATATACATATTCAACATCCATCATACTGGGAAGTTGATCGTGTGGACCGAAAGGGTCGAACCCACATCCCAACTAGTTTTTCAAAATTATCAGATTGTATTGTCATGCGAACTATACGTATGTGTAAAATTTGCAGTTGATCGGTTATATGGAAGTGGGTCAAAATCAAGTTTCAAAATCAACATTTGTTTACAGTACACACACATACAAATCAAGGAAATATAAGCTTAATTGCCATTGGATAGCGGGGAAATCAAATGTAAACAATAAAATTCTTTGATTCTTCACCCATGTCATGGTATATTTCTTTATTCAATATAAAAAATAGTTTTTGAGCTGCAAATCAAAACTATATGCCATAATTTCGTTATCATAGGTTTTGGTTCTGGAAGCAAATTTAGAGACGTATTCAAGTCAAAAACTTGTTTCATATGAAACAAAATTCCCCGAAGGAAATTAAAAAAAAAATATATTATGACAAAAAAAAAGGCACCGCGAGCCGAAGAATCGAACTCGTAGCCCCACGAGCCCCAGACGAGGGTACTTCTCCCTAGCCCTCTGCACCAGGGCAGATACCATCAGTCGTTGACTAATATGTTAATAAATCATTTCAGAAAGAAGAAAAAGAGAAAAAGAAAACAATCTGCCCCGACCGACCAGGGCTTGAACCTGCAGCGCCACACGCCGCTGGATCGAGGATCCAACGCGCTACGCATTCTCCCACTGGCCTTCTACCAGTTTTGCAACAATAAAGTAATTTGTTCGGTGCCTATGAAATGTTTAGGTTGAACTAATTTTAACAGTTTTTTATCCCTAACTTCGAATTCCTTTATCACAATTTCGAAAAAATTTAAGGGGACCACCGTGGGAAACTCCCCCTTCAAATGAACAAAAAAAAAACAAAAAAGTTGTTGGGTTACAAAGTTAGGCGTGAACAGGACTACAAAATACCTACACGTCGAATTGAGTAACATACTCTTTTTTTGAAGTTGGCCAAGAAAGGATAGACGACCAAATCAAGCGACGGAAATGGAATTGGATTAGCCATACCTTGCGACGCGAAAACGAAAATTTAGCCCAACAGGCCCTTGACTGGAATCCGCAAGGATACCATCGCGTCCGGAAGACTTAGAACAACGTGGAGGCGAACCTTACTAGCAGAGGCCGCAACAACTGGGAGATCCTGGTCAGAGCTGAGAGCTGCTGCGCAAAACAGAGTCCGCTGGAGGGCAACTGTCTCCGCCCTATGTCCCATGAGGGATTAAAGAAGCATAAGTAAGAAAACATAACTTTTGTTTTGTGGAAACTGTGTTTTTGTGTCGTGCTTAACAAGTGAATTTTCCATAATTAAATTTTGAAATTTTACAACAAAATCAATAAAATCAAAATCAATCAAATACTAAGAGGCAAAAAAATTGTGTTGTGTTTTATCATGCAAGTGAAGGTGGCATCAACTCCCGCATTGACAGTGATTGAATTTCTATTCTGTGATGTGCTATATTTGTGTATATTCTCCCCAATCTTCACATTAAGTGAAACCCAAATATTACTCTAACGACGATTTAGATCGTTGCCAGGTTTCTGGGTATACATTAGTGCACAAGCTCTCCCCTCATAGGGGAACCGCCATTTATATTAAGAAAAACATAGCCTTCCTGAAGGTGTACGATCACGATGGTACATCTTCTGATTTCAACCATCTCGGCCTTAAAATTTTACTTCCAAAAAATATCATTTTCTTCTGTTTTTTATATAAAAATTCTAATATCCGAAATGAAGATTCTCTTTAGCGTTTGAGATACGTTCTATCTCTGAACGTATCTCGGGAATTTTATCCTCCCATCCGGACTGCGAGATCATTGGCGGAATTACTCGGATGGCACCAGTGTTTCTGGCAGGGATGCTGAGCTCTTTTCTGCGACAAATACCCTACACCAAATGGTCAACGGTCTTACGTGTGTTCCGGACACTGCAGATCATTAACGTCACCTCCTTGATCTTTTTCTTACCTCCCACCCAACAAAATAATCCGTCGAAATCGAACCCACTCTAGGCAACTCGGATCACTGTCCAATCAGCGCTCCTTTCCCATATCGATCCCCAACTCCAACTACACCAGCTCCTAGGAGAACTGTTTGGCATTATGGGAAAACAAACTGGTGGGGGCTGTTCGTTTTTCTCAAGCTGCTGACTGGGATCCAGAACCACGATTTCAACTTTGCCGCACTCTGTATTACCAACATTATATTAGCTGGTATGCATTTATTCATTCCTTATCCCTTCAAATCCATAAAGCCTAGGCAGCATGGATAGTTTAATCGGAAATGCATGAACGCAATTAAAACTAAAGAAGCCGCCTACAGATTCTCCGAGGGAATCATCTAGACATGAGTACATCAGGTTGAGAAATTCCTGTAAATTCACCGTCAAAGAATTATACGATGACATAGAAAAAACTTCTGGTCCTTGGTAACCTCGATTAGGAAGAAGTTTACCTCGCTTACATGGCCTCCATTCATTTACAACAAGCAGGTGATAACAGAAAGCAAACCCAAGGCCGACCTGCATCTATGTTCGCCGCAAATTCTTCCTTACCCGATGCTGATATGCAACCACCCACCATCGAATGTTCCACCCACTCAATGGACAGAGTTTTCTTCAGGGCGCGTGAAGTGTGATATTGTCCTTGACTCCAATAAATCCACTGGTCCCGACAATATTCCCCCTATGGTTCTTAAAAAATGTGGCTCACCTTTGGCTAAACCTCTGCGCAAACTTTTCGTCCCAATAGCAATTACTTTTATTCTCTCCAAAGGGATGGAGACAATAATAAACAAGAGGCTTTTGAGATATCTTGAACGCCACGAAATATTAGATGATAAAAAGAACGGCGTTAGACTAACAAGATCTTCTGGCGACCTCCTTGTTTGCCTAACAGAGCACCTCAACCGAAGTATACACCGATTTGGTTGCTCTAGATATCTCCAAGGCTTTTTGTAGAGTATGGAACCCCGCTCTGTTAACTAAACTCCGAGCTATTCGTATCGACTTCCTTCTAAAGAACTGGATTAAGAGCTTCCTTTCTGGCCCTTCAATCAAGGTAGTATTGAATGGAGTCGAATCCGACTCCCACACCATCTCCACAGGTGTTCCTCAGGGCTCAATTTTATCGCCAGCTCTCTTCCTAGTTTTTCTAAATGACCAGCTCGCATTCCCTGCAACTAGCTCCACAGCTTTGTCGGCGACGGTACTCTACGTTACTCATATGGCTTCGATGCTGTAGGACAATCACGCATCAGACTTTTTTTGCATTATTGTAAACTCACGTCCAATTCAATCAACAGGAACATCGAAGTAATTCTTGATTGGGGTCTCAAGAATCGTGTCTCCAATAAAACTTGCACCGACCGTCCTATTTCAGTGGGCAATAAAATCCTAACGGCAGAACCGTCTCTAAATGTCCTAGGTATAACATTAGCCGAAGATCTGCGCTGGAATAACCACATATTCCAAATTGCTAAACAAGCATCACACTGCCTGGGATTCCTCAAAAGGTGCAAATTCCTCCTTCAGCGGTCAGCCAGGGCTACAATCTACAAGTCCTACAATCACCCCCGCCTCGAATACAACTCATATATCTAGGCCGGGGCCCCGAGAACCACCTTAGTTTGACTGCACAAGGTGCAAAGCCGCGCTCTCAAACTTATTTGTGATAGCGCCATTTACTTTTCAACTGATTCGTTAAGCCATCGTAGGAATGTAGCATCTCTTGCAAAATTTTACCCTTTTTACCACAACGACTGCTCCACTGCAATAAGTAACCTCATGCCTCCACGGTAAAGTTTCTCCCGCAATACAATATATGACTATATAATACATATAAAATCGAAGCTGCTGTTGTTTCTGCATTAGTTTGACGACACTATGTGACCCTTTTCTACAGTATTTGAAGCTGTCACTATTACCTTGTTTCTGTATACCGTATTTTCCCCTATCTAGGAATATTTAAATGGGCCCAGCGGGAAAATATTTTAGCTATTCTCGATATGTAGTAAAGAATTGCTTCCTCATTGGACGTGGACCCTTTGGAAGGTGTTCCGAAGATTTTAGTTTTCTGTTCAACAGACAAATTTTTTAATCATGAGGAAGTTTTTAGTAACATTCTTGAATAGTGCGTGAAAATTTGCTTTAGTTTAATAGAGTCTTTCAGTCAATGAAGGAAGTTACGGGAGCTTTCTCTGAGAAGATAATGTGAGATATTAAAATGACCTTCGATGAGACGAATTGAACGAAAGAAAAAACGAGTGCAATGGATTGGTTCAGCTTGAGCCTTTATGCAGGAAGCACATATTTATGGCGTACAGTGTACTCTTTAAAAACTTTAAAAAAAGACAGCTACAAAATAAATTCCATTGACCTTCTCAAGAAGCTGCCGGGAACAAAATGCAAAGCTTCACTCCAATGACACAATTATAAAAAAGATATGACGTGGGATACGGACAAAAGAAGGCTTCGTCATGCCTTAAAGTAGGCTTCCGTACCCCATTGGGGGGTCGGGTCTTTATGCGGTAGTCTAAGCTTAGGGAATCCATTTGTACTACCAGCCCGTCATGTCTAGTAGTAAACTTAGCTCGATCGAATTGTTTTTACGTTAGCCTATAGAGCTGGTGGAAGCATTTCCGAACTAAAAGCTGGTACTCAGACTTTTTTTCGATCGTCAGATACATTTAATTATGCTAAAAATGTATATCAATTACTGTTAGTCATCATATTAACCCTTCGACGAACCGAAAAAATCCTCATCTAAAACTTTCAACACACAAATTTCGACCTCGTGAGGATATTGAGAGTGGCTAATCCGTTTAATCAATCTTCAGAAATGGTCGATCTGCAGCACTTTTTAAAACGATAAACTGCAGCGATAAGTCTTTCTGACAATGCGTCGTCAAATTTCAACTTCACTGCTCCAGATGTCTTCAGAATTGTCATGCAAAATTTAAGAGTATGGTGCAAATAATTGCACACATCAGTCTTCATTGAGTATTGCATTTCACTGGGGAAAAGCAGGTAAAATTCGGTGGTACGGTATTAATGCGATGATTTAGCAATCGATCATGCAGAGGATCGATGAACGCATCAAAATATTGTATGTGGTTGATAAGGTAATATATTCGTTATCATCAACGTGTCAACGTTGGCGAGATGTATTTGTTTCGAGCTGAGCCTTGGCATTCGCAACTCGAAGTCATATTCTTTACTAATTGGGCTCACTTTTTCAAAAATTCTCCTGAAATGCCGCCTGTACAGCCTCAGACCCATGCCAAAAAACTGGACGGATTAGTGTTTTATATAGTCTCACTTTCATATTTCTTCGTATTTGCTTCATATTTCTTGGTTCTTTAGAATCGCGTATAGCGCGTAATAGGGTTTAATTGAGGCTACGATGCATTTATGAATGTCATCCTTCATCTTATTTTCTGCAGCAAGCATTAGCCCTAAATAAGAATATAAAATTGACTGCAATTTCCATTCCATCATTCCATGATGGTTCGTCCTTATCAATGTTCTCTTTTTGATACAATTATGTATTTATTTATTTATTATTATTTACGTTCACATGGCAACTATTTGATTCGAGTTGTTCACGGTTTTATCAAATACGAGACGGTTTTTCTCACCGGACTGACCGTTTTTTTCACGTAAAAGTGGTTTTACCCACGGTAGCCCAGTCGTCATTAACTCACAAATTAGGCCTTTCCTCAATTAACGAACTAAATAGTCCGACTGATATCGCGAAATCATCGAATCTTCGATTTAACTGGCAATTATCATTAGACGCACGAGTTCGAAGTACAGACTATGTAAGTTTTAATTTTATGCGGCATTGCTAAGCTCAGGAATCACTCTTTGTACTACTAGTCCGGTATGCCGTTTGCCACGTTATGGTGCAATGTCTAACAGCAAGCTTAGTACGGGGAGGGAAATAGCTTAAGGGTTATGAGGGTTCGGGGATGTTGAAGAAGGTGGCGATGAACCCTGCATTTGAACTCTTGGATGTTGTAGGAGCTCGGAAATACTGACTGCGAGAGATTATTCCACAGTGGAGTTGTTCTATTTACAAAGGAATTGCTAACTTTTTGACTGCACGAATAGACGGGTTGGAGGTGGTGGAGTGAGATGAGTGCGCTTATCTAGTGTTGCGGGGAAGAATCACTATGATAGTAGCGATAAAATTATGACAGTGCTGCTACATTCCTACGGCGGCCCAAGGGGTCGATAGTGGAGCAAACGGTGTCCTCGTCAATTAATTTAAGGGCCCTATTTTGTACTTTATTTCCAGCTACGATAAGGTAGTTATTGAAGCGCTATCCCAAATTAGGGAGTTGCGTTCGAGAAGAGGCCGAATGTAGGATTTGTATGCGGGGCGATATCCGATTTTGAGTATGTGATCATTCCATCGCAGGAATGCCTACATAACGCCTAAGGGTGAAAACATAGTGGAGCGGCGAGGCTAGAGTGTAGCGGGAAGCGTAGCTGAGTGGGTTGAAAATAATACACGTAGCAAACGCACCAAAACATAGTGGAGCGTGGAGTGGCGCTGGTTCCCGCGGCGACCCGCTACCCTCTCCGATTGCGAATTCTACATAGATTTCTTTACCTCACAGCTACGCTCCCCGCTACACTCTAGCCTCGCCGCTCCACTATGTTTTCACCCTAAGATGTGTAGGGGATGGGTCGGCCATTAGTTCAACTTTAGCCACTGACACGGATGAAGAGGTGATGCACTTTTTATTGGAAATAAGACAGAACTTGAATTTGGAGGGGTTGAATTCGACACGATTCTTGCTTCCCCAATCTAGAATGAGCTCAATGTCATTTTTTATAGAGTTGGATATTAGCTCGCGGTCCTCAAGGCAGGGTCTGTGCCTGTCCTTTATTGTCGAAGACGTAAGAGTAGCGCAAGGTATCGTCGTCAGCGAAGCTGAGAAGTGGGTTAGAGGTGTTTGAAAGGAGGTCATTTATAAATATAGGAAGTAGAGCAGGGGATAAAATTGACTCCTGGGAGACCCCGGCAAAGATGAGACGAGATTAATATTTGCCACCATTCAAGACTATCTTGATTGAACGGCCGCAATGGAAACTCCTTATCAACTTCTGTAGAAGCGAGTCGAGTTGAGATATCTAGAGCAACCAGACTTCGAGCTCCTTGAGGCACCTGTACACCTTGCGGGTCTTGAAGAATACCCTGTCCATTGAATGGCCGGCGGTAACATATCAGTTTCGGGTTATGAAGAATTTCAGGCGAACAGAGATGCTAATAGATCGGCCTTGGATTTGCTTTCTGTTCATTATGGATAAATTAAGGGGTTGTGCATGTAGTGAAATTCTTCTTAATGGTACTTACCAAGGACCAGCAGTTTTTGCTGCCAAAAGTTGCATTAAAGAGTTTACTACTCAACTTGTTGTCAAATGTAGTTTTGACATTCCGGATGGTGACTTTGCAGGAATTTCTTAGTTTTATAAACTCTAGACCAAGTGTATCCAGCTCGCTCACAAACTTTTGTACGGCACGGTCAATGTATCGGTATGACACACAATAATATATAAAAAAAAGTAACAAACCTACGCAAAATAAAAACTAGTGGGGTTGTGGGTTTGACCATTTCGGCCACACGATCAAGAGTGATGAATGTTGAATATTATGAATGGATATTTTAGTAATAGTACTAGTGGAAAATGGACTAGTAGATAATAATAGAGTTACCCTTCTAGCGCAGGGCTGAGAAACATTTGCTACTGCAGTCGTGGCTCAGCTGAAACATGCAAACATAAAATATTAAATAACATATAAGATCACAAAACAGCAAACAGAGAAGCGTGCAAAAAGGGAGTGGGGCAGAAAGTCACGCCACTGCTGAGTGCAAACCGGACGAACTTCCTTTGAACCGATTCGATTCTTCCAAAATGGGAGGATTAGCAAGAAGACCATACCTTCAATGTATTCAAGCAAAGGCCTAGCCAAGGATACGTACAAGTATTTTGTTATGAGAGGGTTGTTGAATTCCTTTGACCATCTTTTTATAAATCCCACGACTGAATTGGCCTTGGAGGAGATATAATTGATGTGGGTGGAGAAATACAACTTTCTTTCTAACCTAACCTCTAGATCGAGTACAGAGTTAGCGCGGGAGACCTTGTTGTCGAAAAAGGTGTAGTCATAAATTATAACACCACGTTTCCTATTAAAAGTCATGATCTCACATTTACTAATATTAAGGACCAGGTTGTTGTTGGAACACCAAGAATAGAAGGTGTTTAGGTCTGCTTGCAGAAGTTTGCAATCCTCTATACTCCTTATGTGGCGATACAGTTTGATGCCATCAGCATAAATAAGGATTTTTGCTTTATCACGGTAACAATATCGTCAATTGATAGAATAAAAAGAAGAGGGTCAAGATGACTGCCTTGCGGGACACTAGAGGACGCTTCGATGTTCTTAGATTTGACTCTAGGTACGATAGGTACGATTGGAACAATACCACAAGGGAATGCGGAAAGCCTAATTTCTTTAGTTTAAGAACTATAATAAAGTGAGAGAGCTTGTCGAAAGCTTTACTGAAGTGTGTGTAAACACAGTCAGTTTGGCAACCAGTGCCAAAGCCTCGAACTGTGTGTGAAAAGAACTCTAGTAAATTAGCGGTAGTGGAAAGAGCTGCAAAAAATCCAAATTATTTTGTTGAGATAAGTCTCTTGCAGATAGAGCCGATAGCAGAATAAACTAGTTGGGATGTGGGTTTGACCCCTTCGGTCCACACGATTAACTTCCCAGTATGATGAACGAAGATGGAATAAACTGACTTCTTACAAAATAGTTATAAGTTTACCACTAATGGAAAATTGACTAGCATCAGAACTGATGGCAAAGGAATCCCGAGAGAAGCTAGTTCAAATAACTATAATAGTGGTAAATCCACAAGATTTTTCAAGAGAATTTGTTTTTCCTGAACGTTAGCAAACAAACACTTCCTCCGTATTTCGTTCGCTGCACTAAAACGGGTGTTCAAATTCGTATTGAGCGTACTGAAGCGCCGTTGACAAACTGGGAAGTGAACGACTTCATTTGGAAATTCCAAAGCTTTCCGGAGATATTAGCAAAACTGTAACTGCAAAGTACTTGTCAGACTTGACCAAAAAGAACAAATTTTGCAGTAACTACTGGAAATCCCGGGATGAACCGCAATTTCCTGAAACTGTATCACGTGTATAAAACAATTCCCCGTGAAAAAGTGCTGATCCAAGGTTTGAAAAATTCGTGATGTTTGTAAAGGGTGACGAAATTTTTTGCACGACTTTTAAAGGTTGTTGGATTTTGACAAGTGATGTTTTGTTCGAAGGCTATTGCTGTGAAGAACCCAAAAAGATCACTTCGTTTAGAACGGGTCTCATTCCATCGAGTTTATTAGATCTTAGCAAAACTTGAACAAAAAAGGCCCGACCGAATATTATGAAATTTTTTTCAGAGCATTTCTTCGTTAATATTCTTTTTTCGGCACCTCAAAGAAGTCGATATAGTGTTTAGTTCGCGCGGTATCGTGCAGGCACAAAAATCATAAACGTCGTTTAAACAAAAAAAAGGGTTCGACCGAATTTTATGAAAATCTTTTCAGATCACATTTCGGTTAATACGCTTCGAACGACACCTCAACGAATTCGATATCTTTTTTGGTTCGTGGAATATCGTGCAGGAAATAATGACCACATATGTATGTACGTACGCACACACACACATACTTCCTCCCAATTTTTGCCTTAAAATGCTCCTGGGACCTTGAAAGATGAAAATATGTCGAAAATGTCGATTTTCGGACCGATTACAATAACTTCCTATACTGGGAAGTTAATAATAGATTCGAAGAGTTTTGATATAAACAGACGAAAACTTCGCAATTGGCCTGTAATTAGATATTTCGTTCTTACAGTCCTTTTTATGGGTAGGTATTAAAAAGAGTTCTTCATAAGGTAGGGAAGCAAGGCCGTACCCAGGAAAAAATTTCGGGGGGGGGTCTGGGATGTATGGAATACCCCCTAGTAAGGCGGTGGTTCAGGAAAATTGACAAAGTTTAAGTGTAAAATGACGCATTTTTAGGACGAGTTTAACTCTTAATTAACCAGAGTTTAGAGGCAAAAAAACTATGGTTTGACTCGAGAATTTTGACTAAAAAATTTATTTATTAATTCGCCAAACAAGACACACTTAAACTAGGCCTAATACTTAGATTAAAACATAGTGTACAGTCTTTTATAATATAATATAATATTACTATAACTACTGATAGCTACTAAAAACCTACTATTGTCAGAGAGGGGGTTGTGTTAGTAGGGATCTGTGTAATTTTTTATAGGATGCCTTGTTGAGTGAAGGGGAGAAAGAGGAGCTATGGCTATTCAAAACCATACAGCATCTGTTGACGGGCTCGTTCCTTGCATAATCGGTGCGGTGTGGATATTCCCTAAGTAGTTTAGTGTGTCGTGTGTGTCGAACTACATCATTGAATTTGATTCTGTCCGACAGAAACTGCACTTTAAGCTTTCCACTTAGGACGTCAAAGGCAACGCAAGATATGAGCAGTTTCCTCCTGCTAGACAACGGCATGAGATCAAGCACTTTGAGCCTGTCCAAGTAGTGCGGCAGGGTTTGGTAGTCATGGTGGTTGCGTAAATGTCTCAGGGCAAAAAGAAGAAATCTCTTTTGAATGAATTCGATCCTCCTACTGCTCACTTGGAATATAGGATCCCAGATAGGACACGCATAATCCAGGATTGGGCGGACTAAAGAACAGAAGAGTGTTTTTGTGACCCATACATTACCAAATTCTTTGGCTCTCCTCTTAATGAAACCAAGAAGTTTGTTGGCTCTGGCAGTTATATTATCGTAGTGCAGGTTGAAATTGAGTTTTTTGTCTAGGACGACGCCTAGATCTACGATATGATCAACCTGATTCAACATTATGCCATTGAGATAATAGTTATGGTTCTGTGTGTTTTTTAAGCGGGAGAAGGTAATTGCATGATATTTGCTGGTGTTAAGCTGCATTTTGTTCATGGTGCACCAGTCGTGTAGGGCATTGAGCTTTGTCTGCAAGAAGGAAGCATCAGTTTGGGTCTTAATGACACTATAAATTTTGAGATCATCCGCGTAAAAGAGATGTGGAATATTTGCTAATTTATCGGAAAGATCGGAGATGAAAATATTGAAGAGAAGAGGGCCGAGAAGACTACCCTGAGGAACGCCAGAGGTTACTTCGATCTCATTAGATAGAAATCCTTGGAATCTGATAACCTGTGTTCTTCCGTTCAGATATGATTTTAGCTATTCCAGGGCAGAACCTGATATACCAAACTTTAATAGTTTTGCGATTAGGATGGCGTGGTCCCCTCGATCGAAGGCCTCGCTGAAATCAGTGTACACAGCATCCAATTGATGGCCGCTCTCCATATGCATAGCAATTCGGAAATAAGGACCATAGGGTTAGAAGTTGTTGAACGTCCTTTCCGAAACCCATGTTGTTATTCGTTTAGGTATGGATCGATAAGAGGAGCAATCCTGTCATAAACAAGTTTTTCAAAAAGCTTAGGAATTGATGATAAAATGGCAATGCCCCTATAATTGTCTACCGAGTGCTTGTCAATGGATTTATAGATTGGCGTTAGGTAGGATTTCTTCCACAGCTTGGGAAACTTTCCTAACGATAAAGATTTGATGAAGATGCGATGTGTTGTGAGCAGCACTGCAGGGAAATAGGAGGGAGATTGTCGGGACCATTACCTTTTTCGATATCAAGATTGTTCAAGAATGTTAACGTAATCTAAGAATTTTTTAGGATCACTTATGATACTATCACCAACAGAATTAATATATGCAGAGTAGGCCTCGCGAGACCTGTTGGCCAGGCCAGTTCAATTCATAAACACCATTAATTAATTAAATTATGAAATACTTTACTTACAGATAGCAAAATATCAAGAAAATATCATTCTCTTTAATTCAGGAAAACTTGTGTTTGAAAATACTTATTTCTGGAAAATTTCGGGGGGGGGGGGTTTCAACCCCTCTGACCCCCCCTCTGGGTACGGCCTTGTAGGGAAGCGCCCTTTATTTAGGGATTTTTGAAATAAACATAGTAGAGGAGACAGTAGGGCCAGTAGGCTCTTTACTGGGCAGTTACTTTCTGTTCATCATGATATCGTTGCAAGAGTTTTTACACAAACACTAAAGAAAATGACGAATCTTCTGATAACAGGAAAACTTTTCGATATGTGAAGTATGGCACCCTGTTACTTCTTTCTACTATATAAAAAAGGATTACTGTAATTTTTTTGGATTTTGAGACTTAGGTTTAAGGGTTGCTATCGCTAAGTATAAATTCAATATTTTATAGGAATGACGTCTGAATCTATTTGTGCCTTCTTTAATGGTTCTTCTTCATTTTTGAAGTCTTTATTTGTGAAGTCGCCCCTCCACGAAATATGAAGGAAATCGAATTTCCATGGAATGGCCCATCCATATTATTCGTCAGATAAGTATTCCATTACTACTTGTTATATTCTTTATATGGGTTTTTATTCGGCAAAACATTTTGTTTACTTGAGGATATCTATTGGAATAAGCAATTATTACATGTATTGCTTTCAATGCTATACTCTACAAAGATCAATCTCCTTCCTATAATCAGGCACTGAATTTATTAATTAATTTTATAATTAAAGTTTTTTGTTTTTAGAATTAGTTTTTCGAGACTATTTCATGCATGCGACAGAAAATAAAAATGAAATAAATAAAGAAAAATATTTTAAACAAAAGTACTCGAGTTTTAATTTAGTCCCATATCTAAAAGGTTATGGGTCCAGCTCACGGTTTGAAAAATTTATATTGACGTTCTAAGCAATAATAAATATATAATAAAAAAAAGGGAAAATTTGAAATTAAAACGAAATATTAAACTTTTTGATGGTGATCGTTATAGTGTCTGGAAATTTCAAATACGTGCGTTGTTAAGAGGACTTAATATGCTCAAAGTAATCGATGAAGAAGTTCCTGCCGTTCTAACTGCAGAGTGGATAAATACAGAAAGAGTTGCTGAAGGTGCTATTGTGGAATATTTGCCCGATTTTTTTCTTTACTGAAAGAGAAATACTGCGGAGCTTGGGCGCGGTTTACGAATGGAAAAGTTTGGCTACACAATTAGCTCTTACAAGGAAATTGCTTGGACTGAAGTTACAAGTTGATGGACTATTAACAAAACATTTTTCAGTTTTCGATGATTTGATAACTGATCTACAAGCGGCTGGTGCTAAATTGGATGAGACTGATAAAGTGTCACATTTACTATTGACTCTACCTGGATCATATGATGGTGTAATCACAGCGATAGAGACTCTATCCGAAGACAATTTAACTCTAGCTTATGTCAAAACAAGGCTTCTTAATCAAGAAGTAAAATTGAAAAATGAAAATAATGATACAATTGCTAAAGTGCAACATGTACCTAAATCAAGAAGAGACATCTCTGAAGAAAACTAACAATACTTCTCGTTTTGTGAGAAATTCTAAAAGGTTTCAAAATAAGAAGAAACATTGTAATAATATTAAGTGCCACTTTTGTGGTCGTAATGGTCATTTGATAAAAGATTGTTATTTCAGTAAAAAGAGAAAGAAATGTGTTAATGAGAAAAGGAAAACTGCTGCTCAAACGGATGAGATTTTCAATCAGGAGACATAGACCGAACTAATTTTCTACTTCATTCTGGAGCATCGTATCATCTTATAAACGACAGTTATTTCCATAGTTTCATTGAATTGGATCCACCAATTAAAATAACCATAGCGAAGAATGTTTCATGTAACAAGTAACATGGGTATACAGGGTATACTTGAGGAAATTCTTTATTGTTCAGAAGTAACATATAGGTAACTTGCTTTCGGTAAGAAGTCTGGTATGCAGGTGATTTTTGGCCAAAACGGCATTCAGGTTAACAAAAACGGTAAAACCATAATGGAAGGTAAGCCTATGAATAATTTAATTGTTGTTGCTTTTGAAATTAAAATTAATAAAGTAAAAACAAATGTTAGAATTTACAGTGCCATGAAAAATAATTATTTATTATGGCATCAACGTTTAGGTCACATAGGCAAATCCAAGTTTTTAGAAATGAAGTATAAACAAATGGCCACCGATATGAATCAGATTGATAAAATTAGGCCTAGTGATGAATCATGTGAAGCTTGTATAAATGGTAAATAAGTACAACTGCCATTCAGTAAAAATAAAGATAAATGTTATATAAAGAGACTATTGTTTATAGTTCATTCGGTTGTCTGTGGTCCGATCACTCCTTCAACATTAAACAATAAAAATTATTTTGTCATTTTTGTTGATGAATTTACTCATTATTGCGTCACATACTTAATCACTTCAAATCGGATGTATTTTCTATGTTCTATTTCAAAAAGTGACTCAATTTAATTTAAAAGTAAATAAATTTATACTGCGATAACGGTAGGGAATATCTATCAAATGAGATGAAAGACTATTGTACACAAAAAGGTATTAGTTATCTTTTAACAGTTCCACGAACCCCACAATTAAATGGTGTATCAGAACGCATGGTAAGAACCATAACAGAAAAAGATCGTACAATGATAGACGGTGCTATATTCGATAAATCGTTTTGGGGTGAAGCTGTTTTTACAGCAACATATTAAATAAATTTGACTCCAACAAAAGCCGATCATTAGTTCTCTTTCTTTAGGAAAGGGGCAAAAGCTACCAAAAAAATATTCTTAAACAATTGTTCAATTTTCACGAAAAAATAAAACTACATACTTCTCAACAGCTTAATTTATCGATACCATCTCGTTTCAAAAAATCAAAAAAAAAAAAAATAAAAGCGTGCTAAGCCTAACATCATAATACGTCGTCGACTACACACTGGTGTTCAGCTATAAGTCGTAGCTACCATGAAGCATAAATTGATTTGTCCTCAATGTTTCACCGATTTCACTCAAAAATGTCAAAAATAAACATTCCTTTTTCATGGAACGCGATAAGGGCGTCAGTTCCTTCGAATGGCTCATCATATCAAAATCGAAAATTCCGTCGGTAAAGTAGAGTAAAATTTGCAACGCTCGTTGCCTTCGTTCCTCAAATTCCTTGGATTCCTTGCCATTTTTGCGTGGTTCAAAGTTAAAATTGCTTAAATTAGTGCCAAACCGATTTGAATTAGAGAGAAAGAAAAGCCGCATACATAAATCTTGACCTAACGACGACGGTAAGTAATCCCTCATTCATCAAAAATTTTGCCGCCATATGGAATAAAGCCCTCAGGGTTGTAAGCCAAATAATTTCCAGTATGTACTTGTTACTGAACCAATTTTCCGCTAAGATCATCGCTTAAATCTCTGGTAATCACTTCCAAGTTAATCAACTGTAAACCAGCCACCCTCGAGCCAACCACTTCTTATCTCCGATCAAATACGACCGCAAATATTTTTGTATTTTCAAAATTCGCTTTCACACTCTGCACGCCGGCAGCGAAGCACTCACTCACACCAACTCAGCACATTAATTAATAAATACAAAAAAATGATCGATTTAAATTAATTAAAAAAAAAGAATTTCCACAAAAAAATAGCCCCAAATCTGAAATTTTCAACGGCTCCCCTGAGTAGATGTTCCTGTGTGAACGTCGCTACAGAGGCCTGGTTACTTGGGAGAAATTGAGAGTTAAGAAATTGCTCCTTCTTCACACACGCTCCTTGGCCCCGCCCAATAAGTCTGGCTTGTGTGCTAGATACCCGGAAGAGGGGAAAACCAGTTTCTGTTTTTAGGTGTTAGAAATGGGCGTGGCCGCACTGTCTGAAGGCGCACAATCCTCTATTTACTCCATTTTCACGTTGCTATAGAGACGATGGTAGACAGCGGTGTGTTGTGATTGGGGTGCGCAGGACCACTTTTGTGCGATGTGTGGATGCTGCCGTGGGGAGAGCGTGTGTGTGTATTTGTCTCGCCGTAGAGTTTGATTATTGCAAAATTTGTCGAAAACCGTTCGATGATAAGCGAACTGACCACAGTAAAACTGGACGATTGTGTGCATCGACCATGGAGCACTGGACTCGTCCGAAAACACACGTTTTTGCTGGTTGACAGGTCTCCGGAGTTGTTTTGATCTTGCTAGAAAAGTGCGTTGTTTTGTTGTGAAAACCAAGGCTGCTCCACGCTTTGTTGAGTGTTCCACCTTCGCTTATGATTTATAATTGTAGGAAACGTAGATTATTTAATTGGAGTAAATAAGAAAAGTTTTTTATGAATTGTTGAAAAGTGTATCTATTTATTTCTCGTTTTGTACTGACGATGATGAGGATGCATGAAACGTTTGTAGTGAGGACTGCTTTCCATCAAGTGAAGGGACTTAAAAAATGTTGAAACTGTTTGTATACTTGATAACTGGACACCAAACCCACGTGCAAAATATATTTGAACTAGTATTCTGATTCTATTGTATTTTGTGATTTGTGCGTTTTAGTACGATGTAAAATAAAACTTAGTCATTTTCTTTGAATATATGAAATAATTTTTGTTAGAGAATTTCCTAGAGGCACACCCCTGAGTAAAATGTTGGATTATTGATTTTTATTCCTTGCCTGTTTTAAGACCATGCAATGATTTTAAATTTAAACCGAATCGACGTTAATATAAAATAAAATTGAAACTTGTATTAGAATTTTCATAATCGCCCAGGGAAATTAGCCATTGTGCTCCGGAAGTATCCGGGAAAGCTGAATATTATTGACCTTAATATTATTCTAAAGATATTGTCATAAGTCCCGAACGATTTGACCCGGTAACAATTTTACTCGGGGTGAACGGATGACGTAAATATCTCAGTAATGTTCACTTTTACAGAAAACTTATGTAAAGTAAAATTTGGATCTTAGGAAATTTCATATAAAGAAGATGTTATAACTTGTTCCTGTAAGAGTAATCGTGATTAAGATATTTAGATGTACAGAGTTTTAAATTTTTTGTTTCTCATGAAGCGCCACCTTATTGGTAGAGTGCAAGGTGCGATTTTTCACGTGGTGTCCCCACGTAATAATTTTTGAATATTCAAGAAATCGTCGATTAAAAACTGAGCTAATTATTATTATTTTCAACATTAAAAAACGATGCTTAGCTTTCTTTTCCTCGCCCTTCCGGTTTTTGGTGACAGCTTTTGGTGCCCTTTGACCATACGTAAAATTGTTACCGGGTCGTAGATCGATCTCGAATTTTGACACTTTTTTAGAAAAACAATATTAAGGTCCATGCCCGAATTCAGCGTTCCAGGAATATTTCCAAAGTTGGGCTTTGTTTGGCTATTCTTCCTGGACTATAAGTAATTTTTTTTTTTACAAAGAATGAACTCTGATACTTGCGTTTTATCGAATCGTGTGCGCAGAGCCGGATTATGGATCGGTCAACCCCTAGGCTCCCACTAGCTCAAATGACAAACACATTTTAAAAGCGATATCCCATCAAACACCCATTTTCAACCGTGAGTGACAATATTGGTATCTTATGTGGTGGAACGTATAAAATATACATATTTGTGTGTGGTTCGGGCCCCTAACTAACCGAGCGCCTGTGTGGTTTAAATCCGGTCCTGCGTACATGATGATCATCGAAAGCAAGATCGAAACAAAATTTATATACTCTTGGTTTTGTACAGTTAGTCTTGGTATTGTTTTTGCGAGATCGGTTACAAGATTTATCGTAGCAGTTTAGAAAAATGAATTAATATATATGCATCTATAGTTATTGTACTTTATTTTTAAATTTTAATTTAATTGAAATTTAATAGTAGGTACCTACTTATGCATTCCTTCATTGCTTATTGTTTGTGAAATGTACTTTTAAATTAAACGCTTTAGCTTTAAATTCAAATTATTTTCTTCTTTATTATTTAATATTTTGCTTACTACTGCAACAGTTGATCCTAACTATTATATTCTTTACTTCTGTATATCTGATGACGTCCCTCTGTTAGGAGAACAGCATCCTCTTCACCATGTACACCACCGCTGCTAGCGACGGTGTAACCGTGGGTTCCTTGGCCCGCAGAGTCAGAGTCTACCTCTATGCCAGTCTCGCTATTAACCTCTGCGCCTCTAATGGTGAATGATCACCTAGTCGCTGAAGTTTCAGATCCTATTGAGATCTCTGTCTCTCTGGTAACGATAACGAAACCTTTAAATATCTTCATCTCTCGATTCTCTCCCGAAACAAAGACGGAGACTATCTGTGAATATTTAAAGATGAAATCTCGTACCCTTACCAACCTTTTTATTCCGCGTATCCGTACTCGAAATCCTCATGCTAACAGTTCCACTCTGAGAGCTCCACAGATATCAAAAAAACTTGAGTCGCTCTCCCCCTACTACCAGAATTTATGGGGGACCAGGTCCAAAACTAATGACTAGACTGCGGAAGTTTATGCAAATGCATATACAAAAAACATCATAATTTTCTTCTAATCCTTGAAAAATATTAATAATTTTCGTATGCGGTTTCAAAAACATATGATTCATAATGCTTATTCTGCATATTTTTGCATAAGTGCATATGTTTTCATATAAAAGCATATGTAAATGCATAAGTGCATATATAACTGCATATATGTAAAAATTCTAAATACTTCATAACATTAATTTAAAAATGTGAAAAACTAACTTAAATTAATAAAAATCGAACATTAATTTTGTCCGTTTTTTACATTTTGTACTGTACAGTTTCTTACGACATGTATTATAGTTGTACACTCACGGGCACTTGATTATCTTATTGATTATCTTGATTTCGACGCGTTTTTTTTAAACACGTGCAATAGACTAAGTGCCCGCGAACAAAAAATATATTCATACATAACCACTTGAAACTTTTTGTATAGATTAAGGACACCTAATCTACCACCTTTTGCTCTGCGAAAATTCCTGAAATCGCGGCTTTTTTCCTCCAGGCTGCTCGAAAGTCAACCTTTTTAAGGGTGCCCAAAAAATTTATAGATACTGTTTTTTTAACAATCATAGTCGCATGAGATGGCGATGATACGCGCGAAACAAAACTCGTCCGACAAAAATGTTGGACCGTTAAGGATGTCTACCACCCCAAACCTGCTAAGTTATGGGCTTCCAAAAATTTATTAATAACCATCTGATTTTTTCAAGATCGCTTAAGAAAAATATGTGGAATTACATGGTATATGTGTCTGACAAAATTTGTTTGCCGATTTCGCCGTCCGACGAGTCAAAGTCCTCTATTTCATCAAGGGAAAAAATTTATAGATAACCGTCGGACGAAAACGGTATTATGTGACAAAAGCTACTGCCTCTTGTGTGATAAAAATGTCGGACACGTTAATCGCGCCTACTCCATAGTCCGACACAAAAAAACAAAATTTTTATAACAATGACATTATAATGTAGTCCGTTGACCTCCAACGGCCCCGCCCTCAAATCTGTATCTGCTATCAATGTCTTCTACTAAATCCTAGCTAGATTATACCCTCATAATGTCTTTATGTTCCCAGTAGGGGTTGCACAGTGTTGAAGTATTTTTTATACAAGAACAAACAAACCTTTTTTTCTGAGCAGTTTCTTCAGTTAGTAAGCCATACAAAAAGAGTGACTGATTAACATTCCGCCTGAACCCAAAATAATTGTATGTTACAAACAAGCCGCGAATGCTTCTAGCAAAGGCAACCGATATTCTTATACTGTAATCAAAAACGAACACATGCATCACAATCGCTACACGATGCCTCTCTTTCGTGAATGCTTAGTGTAATACCTGCATCATACACAAACCGTTTTAATGGGAGGACCGAGTGTTGGACAGTGTAATTTGCACCTATACTCAACATCATAAGTGACGCAACACCTAAAAATTTTAACTTTTGCCTTGAATATCGCCGTCATGTAAAAACGGAAAATAGTGTTTAACATCCTAAAATAATGCTTTATTTATCAACAAAATATTTTATAAAATAATTCATTGCAATTGTAAAATGTTAAAACATAAAATTTCAAATTTTATCTCATTTTTGATTGATAAGTTTAGACCTTTTTTTTTAAATGAAGTACAGTTTTCTTGTTTTAATAGTTTTAATAAAATTTTGGTGAAAAATAAAGACAGCATTATTTTAAGATATTAAGCACTATTTTCAGTTTTTACATGAGGGCGATATTCAAAGCGAATGATAAAATTTTAGGCGGTCCCGTCAGGTGTTGCTGCCAGTTTTGCCATAGTAACTGCTATGACTGATGTATAACCTAACGCCTAAGCTGATGACTGATGTAATTATTCGAATATTTTGATTTGCATCAATCACGACAGATGGAATTGATGGATGACGCGTGAAATGGACTCCTTAGGTGTTGCGCTACTTTTGACGCTGACTGTATAATACACTTCGTGGGTAGTGTATTAAACATATTTTTATGAAGCCGTTTATTTTGGTTCCTTTTTCCACGTTAAAGACAATGTTTTTTTGTCGGACAACGTATATGGAATGTTTGTGGTAGACTAGGTGTCATTAGTCGATACAAAAAGTTTCAAGTGGTTATGTATGATTTTTTTTTTGTTAGCGGGCACTTAGTCTACAAGTGTTTAGAATATCGAAAAATTTCAATTAACTTTCCGATGAACTTCACATAAACTATTACCAATAAAATGATAAAAAAATCCTTTAATATTCTAGTAATAACCGTTAAATACACTTAGAATTAAAGATATGCTTCAAATACATTAAACATTTAATTTTTAAATGTTTCAATCTTTAAAACGTCAGTTGAACACCACTTTTACGGTACAAACAGGGCATGTCAATTCAGTAGAATATGACTTTGCGCAAGGCAAATGACCTGACTTATGTAAATATGAATTATGCAAATTTCATATGCATTTGCATAAGTTGCATATGCATTTGCATATGCATTTGCATATGCATTTGCATATGCGACATATGCTTTTGCATATGTAATGCATATAAAATGCATATTGCGATATGCATGCATAAATAAACATAGAATTTATCAATTCATGTAAATATACCTACCACATTACCTCCTCTCTGACCTTAAACAAATAAGTGCATAAACTTCCGCAGTCTACTAATGACATCTTTCAGGCATCGGCGGCTAGTGGATTTGATGTCATAGCATTCACTGAAACCTAGCTCCATGAAGGCATTCTTAATGCTGAACTCTTCGGTTCCTCCTACCAAGTCTTTTGGACCGTTCGTCACACTCGGAAGCTCGTGGGGGTGGCGTACCTACTTTTTGCTTGTAGTAGCCATCTGTCTTGTAACCCAATTTCGCTTCCTAGTTTCTCTGTCCGTCTTTACATTGAGCTTGTTTAAAATTTTCTTTTCAAAAACTAATCTCTGCTTTGCTGCTATATCCCACCATATATGATAAGTACTCTTGACGATAGAGGTAAAAATCAGGCAACCTGAATTCTAAGGAATCCGTCTTTCTTAATTTCTTATTCTCAATTGGCTTGAATTAAATGAGCTGTGTGTCTAACGTTTTGTGGAGTTAGAGACCTGCTATATGGCCAATATGGCTGTCCAACCAGGTCCAATAGTCATGACGTCTGTCGACAATTGAAGACATGAATGGATGAAGGTGATATGTCGCATTTTCGGATTTTTACTGTTTTATGCGCGGATGAAGGTTTTATGTGCTTACAAACAAAAATAAACCTTAAAACAGCCACTTTTTAAGGAACTTGTCTCTTTCAGAATTAATTTTCTCAATTTGTATTAAAACTTTGTTTGTGGAAAATGGAGTTGTGTTCAGTTTTTTTTAAATAAAACACTACAAATATTTTTTTGTTATTTTTTCTCTTCTATCATAAAGATATATTAAACTGTTTACGCCGCTCCACACCATTTAAAAAAAATAAAGGCTATTCCTTTTCGAATATCTCCAAAATGTTTATGCGAAACTTTGAAGTCGGTTTTCTTTAAATTAGAATTTTGCGACATATCACCTTCATCCATTCATGTCTTCAATTACCACCCTTCTCTTATGCTTAATTATCGCTTCAATTTAGAGAATACTCCTTGTCCGCAGGTGGTAACCCATTCCTTTAACTTTAAAAAGGCTAACTTTGGGGAATTGTCATCTAAGCTTGCATCGATTGATTTTAACAGTTTGCTTTCCGCAAATGAGTTGGATGTCGACGTGGCTCGGTTTTATGCCGTACTTTATGAATCCTTTGTTTCTTGCGTACCTTTTGACCCCCGAAAATTGCCCAGTTCATCTTCATCGTGGTTCAATAATCAGCATTTAAGAAACAATAAGAATAGACTCTGGAAAACCTATCTAAAGAGAAACAACTCTCCGAGTCTCAATTCATTTATCAATTGCTATAACAGTTTTCGTTCACTATATTTTGCTTTGTATCGAGAATATCTCAGCAGCATGAGGGACAAAGTGTATACCGATCCTAGAAACTTCTTCAATTTGTCAACTCTAAACAAATTTGATAACTACCCGAATACTATGCAGCAGTCTAGTTGAGAGCCGTCTGCGATTTGTGACATTTTTGCATCTTTCTTTCACCAGTCTTCTGGATTTCTGCCTAACGACAATAATTTTCATCACTTAACTCTTATCGATATCGTTAAACATATTAACGAAATCCTTTTCGACTACACTTACGGCCTCGATGGTGTCCACCTGCTGTCCTTATTCCTGTGTAGAGTTTCTCTAGTCTCCACTGAAAACTCTTTTTCAAAAATTCCTGAATAAAGGGTATTTCCCTTCTCTCTGGAAAAATTCGTACATAAATCCCTATTCATAAAAGCGGGAGCCAGAACGAAATATCTAATTATAGACCAGTTGCGAAGCTGTCTGTCATACCTAGGGTTGCCATCGCCTGAATTGCCGAGGCCCAAATACCCATTTTTTTAAATTTAACGAATATGTTTTCTGGCGATTTAAAATCCAACCTTCCTATCGAATTGATAAGCAGCTATGTATTCGGCTACCAGCGAACAGCTAGCAATCCTTTCTGGCATTAAGTTCTTGCTGTGAAACCTACGACACAACCACGAACAGAACAGAAACTTGGGAAACTTGTGGCAAAGATATCTACAACTACCCCGTTTATGACTATGCTGAAAAGCTGAGTCAATGTTGAGTTGAAATTTAGGCCACTGTATATAGTGTCGACTTGAGTTCACTTTGGGTTGAAATAGAGTTGAACTGATATTAAAATATAACCTCAAATTTTGGTGTGAAATTATCATTTATAGATGCGTAAAAACTCAGAAGGAAATAATTTTGTATTCCTGTGCAAGCAAAAACCCCGAAGATAAAACGCCAAAGGCGGATTTCACGGATGGTAAACATAATGTCACTTCAACCCAATTACAGCTCCAGTGTATATGAAAAATCAACTCGACCCAGTTAGGAGAACTGAGTTGGGTTGCGTGAACCCAGTTTTAACTCGTCCTCCCTTTAAGACTGGGTTGAACCTGGGTTAAGCCTGGATTGAACCTAGGCATAAACGGGGTAAATAAAAACAAGTAGAGGAAACAGAGATGGAAAATAAATGTCCCAGAATTAAAAGAAGAGCAAAACGGTGAAGATGTAAAGCCTGAACTCTATTACTCGCGAAGTTGCGTTGGCTTATTTTTTCTCAAAGCTCGTAGCACGGTATACAGAAACAAGGCAATGTAAAAGAGAAATCTCATTTTAGTGCTGGTCACTTCGATGGGTGTTACGAAAAAGATATTGTTTCAATTTATTGCTGAAAAAGATATTGTTTCGGTTTCTCGGTGAAGAACATATTGTTTTGTTTTCTGGCTGATATGTTTTTCATCAAATAGAGTCCGTCCCACGAGACAAGAGCTACTTTTTTCATTTACACACAAGCGTGAGGCCATAGCAAAACCCGACTGACGGAAAACGTCAACAATCTGGTAATGAAAGTGCTAAAAACACAAATTTCGTATTTTGTGATAGAAATTACTACAAATTATTATTTCTGTAGCAAATGAGTAAAGTACAAAAACCTGAAAATAAAAAAAATGTACATATATCAAACGATTTTTTTAAGTAGAATTTGTAATTTTTTAAAAATAATAATTAAAGTCAGAAAAATACACCTCCCTCTAGCAATACGCAGTCGTGAATGAAAACAACTGATTTGAGGAGGAGCCTAATGAAGCTTTTGTAAAGCTTTTAATCATTTTAAAGAGCTTTGTACCCCAGCATGCGCCAAATGTCACGGAGTTTGAAAGCATCTATACCACAAAATAAACAAAGCAAAAAAGTTTCAGAGTTACATATTTTAATTACAATTACAATTAATGATTAATTACATATGCAAATAATAGTGTAAAATACAGAAAAAAATGTACAAAAGTCCTACAAAAATTTGTTAAGAAAATGAAAAATTTATTCCGGTTCATTATTTTTGGTAAGTAAATGTTTATGAAGATAGGTAGGTAGATCACTTAGACGTGCTTTCAACCACCGGCTCTGCGGGCCTCTGAACAGCCAGCCTACCGGGAAATTTCCGGGTTCGTCTTATGGCCCATCCGCCCCTGGTGCCAAGTGTCTGGCAGACCGCCTTTTATTTTAGTGTTTAATTACTACTTAAACCTTTATAACTCCTTGATCGATTGGCATCTGCTTGATCATTTTGATCAGAAAAGAATTCGGTTGGACGTTGAGTTGTTTGATAACTAAAAACTTGGTTTACTTGAACGACTGGATTAAGTCCGCTTTTAGTTTTGCATCTATGTACGTTTGATAATTTTTTTTTTTGCATTTCTGCCACTCCGAAGTTTTACTTGAATGCAGACTGCGAGTCAATTTTTAAATAAGATTTGTTTTATTTTATTAGGTATCATTCAATTGATCGAGTCACCCCTGACACAAAAAGTCCAGGGTTTTACCAGGACACTTTTTAAAGCCCCTCCCGGACGGCCCCCGGACGCCTTCCAAATTAGGACAAACCCGGACAGATGGTGCTAGTCATACCGAAACTTTTTGAATCAATCTTTTTTTTTGTAACCGCGCCTATCTACAAAAAACTTATCTCAACGAATCTACATGGTTTTCTTGCAGCTCTTTCCACCACCACCAATCTACTCGAGTTTACTTCTCATGCTGTCGTTCTGTCGAGGGCTTCGGTCCCGGCTTCCAAACTGATTGTATTTACACTGATTTTAATAAGACATTTGACAAATTCTCTCACTTCATTATAATTCTCAAATTAAGAATATTAGGTTTTCCGCAAGCCCTTCT
This sequence comes from Thereva unica, assembly GCA_949987705.1. Classification (NCBI taxonomy): domain Eukaryota; kingdom Metazoa; phylum Arthropoda; class Insecta; order Diptera; family Therevidae; genus Thereva; species Thereva unica. The sequence goes on along the minus strand of OX465283.1, from coordinate 82,409,088 downwards.
AGTATGGTTCCGCTGAAAGAACCTACGAAGTTCTTTCTTCAAATCTAAGCATCTATATATTTCTTTAGTCAGACTATTACTTGACCCAGGCGACAAGGAGCGACTCCAAAGATGGAGAGAATACTTCTTCCCTGAACATTCGACTTGGCCAATAGGTGCTTTATATGGCAGGCACTACGGCAACGTGGATAAATAAAATTTAATAAAAGCCCTATACAACAATTCCAAATGCGGAGTTCTTCACCGTGGAAAATTATCCGACAGCTTTGAAGTTAGCTCAGGTGTATGAGAAGGATGCGAAAGTAGGCAGTAGTAGTAGGACTATTTCTTATAGCAATAAATGAGATCTTTGTCAGCCTCTATATAGCAGAAAAGGTGGCATACAATGGGGACTGCTAGACCGCCTTAACGATCTTGACTAGGGGGTGATATCTGTTTGCTGGCTCACAGTCATAAAGACTTCAAAACCATATTAAAAAATTTGGCAACAGATAGTAGTTCAGCAGGCTCAAGGCTATAAATCAGTTTGCAACTGGGATTGCAAATCAGTCGACTAGTGTGCTTATGTCCTAAATCCGATTAAAACCAAAGAAATGCGGATAAATGCAAACACCATCGAATGGACAGCGTATAGGTACTATAAGTCGCCTTAAAACCTCTCTTTAGTGCTGAACTTCCTTAGACATTTCGTTTTGCAACGTGGAATCGAATGACTTATTAACCCTCAATCTTAATTCTAGTTCTTTCCAACCTTTAAAATTTTCCATATGGCTGAAAATGTTGTATGTTATTTGACTAGGCTTCCTATATGATTTCAATCATCATATTCCGAACTAGAAAGTGAAATACTTTCCTGTAATTTTGAAAAAAGAAAAGGTACAACAAAAGCAAAAGAAAAGTAATTTTTATAAATTGAATAAACCAACTAAGATCTATTAACTAGTTCACCATTTTTTATTGACTCACTTTAATACACTTGGATTACATTTTTTCCCTCTTTTTCGATATTCGCCCGGTACCATTTTCTTAATTCACGACAATCTAAAATTTTATAAATTTCGTAATAAGACAATAAAATATAAATATATAAAAAATTTATTATTTACTAGCAAAAACCCGAGAAAAGTCACTGCAGATGAACACCTAGCAGACCTGTTAGCAAGTCCTAGTCCCACCTCCCCGCGGTGCCCCCTGGGGTATTTCTTCGGAAGGAACTAACGGGAGACTGGCGAATGGCGAGCTCTCTGCGCCACTAATAAAAACAGTTTTAAGTCGGTTGGGCTGAGGGTTAGCAACCCGCTCCCATAAAAAACACCATTGCTACGAATCGGCAAACAATGCCTCAGAACCGGATGGACAACACGACGACGACCTTTGCTTTTTTACGCCCTATGTCCCATGAGGGATTAAAGGAGTTTAGATAGATATAGATAGCAAAAACCCGTGTCCGCTGCAACGCATTTTAATAAAAAAAGGTCCGGGATAAGAAAGGGTACATACAAAAAAATATGAGTGTGCTTAAGACCACACTTTAGAAGTAAAACTTTTGTGCCCAACGGTTAGTAATATGCAATAGATATAGTGGAAAGTCTGTCGGATCTATAGTACGCTTGAGAAAATTCAGGCCAACGACAGATGCAGGAAGAATAGTGACGAATCTACTGACGGACTTGATACAAATACTATTTGAAAATATCAATATTTATGAATTCCTATTTACATTAAAATCTAAAAGTAACCGAGTAAAAATAATTTTTATTGGCTAATTTTCTGAAAAGCATACACGCGGTGCACCTAGTACGTATAGCATATAAGTGCGCATCCCACACGAGTATGCACGGTTCCGCCACAGGCATGGATACTACTGCCACAGGAACGAAAATCTAAACATTCGCCTCATGGAAGTAAGCTGGGGACATATGCAAGCGTACATGCATTGCATTCAGAGGTTTATAAAATTGCATGGTTTTTTTCCGTCCCGGCTTTCACAGATAGCCCGAAAATCTAAGTAACGAGTGCATCCAAGGTGCATGTGTTTGTTGTGCATACTTGTGTGTGCTATTTCGAATGCGGCATTACAGAAAAAGTTAAAAGAAGTCCGACCTTTGCGTGGCATGCATTCCATTCATGGAACATTCCGTCAGGTCGCATTTGAATACACACACTTCTATATTATTTATCAACGAATTGAACGCATGTACGCTTGGATATGTCACCAGCTGTATGCATGCTTCGCTTCCGCTACATTCATGATCATTAATAATTGCATCCGCATCGGCATAGACTATTCCAAACCCAAGTATTGTTTTACCAAGCAGTCCGCCAACAACATCCAATGAAGCTTTACCTACGCGAACGAGAGCCTGTCTACTTGAGTATGGTATTGGTGTAATAGCATAATGGCGCAATAAAATAATGGGCGCCACTTATGCGAGGTATTACCCCCTTAGCCATAAGCCCGGAAAACTATGACCAAGGAGCCAATACCATACATAAGAAAGGAAAATAACTTCCGAAACTCCTACGCCGGCCACACGGAGTTATCTAGCTCGCCGGAGGGGTCGTGGGGGTGTGTGGCCGGGCCTTACCGCGGTTGGTTCACCACTTACCTGTGACTATGAAAAATCTTATTCAATTCCCGTCGTCCTTCGGTCCTCGCCTGAGCCGTGTCATGGCTATCTGTTTCTTTCCCTGACAGCTCCTAGTATCGAAGACTATCAGCTTCAGGGAAAGTCACTATCTAAGAACCCTGAAAAGGAATACCACCCGTCCCAACCATTCCACAAACAAAATCTAATACACGGACATTACTATATTATAACCATTTAACATTTATGTTTATTACAGGTCAACACGCACAAGAATATAACAATTGGATAAAGAAACTCAATATTCACTAACCCTGTAAAACTAATAGTAGCAGATACTACAATCAACAATTTTCAACTACGCGAAAACGGCAATATATATTTAACTATAATTACACAAGTCTTGTCGACGGAAGGTGTTAAAAAAACGAAAAGTGTCGTACGGGTACCCCTACGTCGCTTTTGTACAGACAATATTACATTTATTAATTCCGTGTACAACTACCTGTAAAACACAAGAAGAAAAAAATATCTCCAATAAGGAGCAAACAAATGTACAATCAATAATAAATAAAATTAAAATTAATATTACGGCATTTAAAATTATGGTATAAGAACAAATTAAAGCATTACCACCAGTTGACATATGTAAATAAAACGGTTTATTAAAAAAAAAATGGTTTGTGTTAAAATCTTTAACTCTCAGAGCTGTTGTACTACCGAGGAGTAGAAGCGCTGAAGATGGATGTTATTACATACCCTCATACAGCAAACTCAAGCCCAATATCTCCCCTCCTTCTGAATATCACCAATTCTTAAAACAATTCATGCAACTTCGATTATTTTTATTATTATAGAAACCCTAATAAAAATCCATAACTTGCTGTCCATCCCACTCAATTTTTAATTAAAAGCAATGGTGTTGAATAACTTCAATGTAACACCCAATTTACACCTCCTGCATTAACTCGCAACCTCACGCTATATTGATATGGATGCTAATAGTTCTTATATATTAATCTCGTGATGCCAGTAATCTTTTTACCAGGGCCGTAACTTTACTAGATTGTACCTCCTAGCTCCTGCGGCAGGGTGCTTTCGTGGGTCACCTTCAATTACAGCGGTACGGCAGCGTTCATTAACATCCAATATATGATGCTCGGGAACCTGCTACGTCCTCAGGAAGTACGTCCACCAATATATAGGGTTTGGACCAGGGCACATTAATCGAACAAAACTCACCAGTACAAATTTACAATAACAGCACCAAGATGTTTGTTTTCTTCCCAAAACTCCTTCCGGGGAGACTTCCAACGCCAATATTTCTCCAGGAAAATAGAAAGGTCGCCTGTCCAAAACTGCTACCCAGTGCATAAACTGGTTCAATCTTCTTCCACAGCCAAAATTAAAACCAATTGATCTAAAACTGCTACCCAGTGCATAAACTGGTTCAATCTTCTTCCACAGCCAAAATTAAAACCAATTGATCTTTAAACAACTTTCTCGCAATATTTCTACCCCCCGAACTGACTTTTCTTTTTCCTTTTTTCAAAAAAAAACCTCCATTCCATTATTATTTTTTCCCTCGCCTATTATTTTTTAAAATTTTCCTGTTTCCGCAAAGTGATTTTTTCCAAAATTTCCCATTACAAGGTGATTACAAAATAAATTTCCCAACCCAAATAAATGATAATTCCGACCGTTACATTGGCACCCTTTATGGCCACCTAGCCAATTACCTGATTTCTTCGTCCCATACAATCTTTTAGGGAGCCAATTAATTTCAAAAGCAACAAAAAGAAATGCAAAAAATAATCAACCCATTTTTCAAATTTTTTTTTCTAAGCGTGGTTGAAAATAATTTACAGAATTTGAAGCATAAAGTTGAAAAAACATTTTTTTCAAACCTTTATATTTTCAGACGATGTAGGGATAGTTTCAGCCCTTCACTATTATCCCTTATCATAAAATTTGCTTTGTTATAAATCAACCACTTTTGAATATAAATATTGCAAAAAATGTATTTTATTGGCTTGTTTTTTATTATAATTAAAGTTATCGCGAAAATCCTTAAAAAAGGGAGTTTTTAAGCATATTTAAAGGTGACATGCATATTTTAAGACTGTGGGACTGTGTTGTTTTCGTAATCAGCGACCCAAAAAACATATCAGGAAAGATTTTCACAACAGTGTAATGTTTTGACATAAACGATTCGTCGATTTGTGCAAGTTAAAAAAATTGTAATTTAAAAAGGGGAAAGGTCCAGCTTCGGTTTTAACAATTGAAGCGTGCAAAAAGTATTTTATATTGGAGACAATAACAAAATAAACGTAAGAAAGATGTATTGTTCATTTCTTCTTTCATTTTTTCATATTTGTTTACATCGTTTGGCATTTTAAGAAAGTCTCAAGTGTTTATACCGTAACTCCCCGGCAGTGCTACATGTTTGGCCACGCCAAAAAGCAGATCCACTTGCTCAGACTGCGCCGAAAATTCTTGTCGTATATGCCGCTTCCAACATGTCAGCAGCGAGCACTAATAATATTAGTGCTCGCTGATGTCAGTCAACTCCAAAGTGTCCGCGGCATTAGCCCGGCCAGCGACTAAAACACAAGAAAAATCTCAAATAATTCACCTCTACATAATGGTGAATTTGTATTCCTATAATGAGATAAAGTAAAGTCTGGGCGACAACGTAGCTAAGATGCCAGAAAATTTATGCAGTAAGGCAGAGTGTATTTTAACTGTTATACGCACAGCCCCGAGTTTCTTCGTCTCTTGTATCCCGTCCGCCCCATTTCCCATCGTTATACGAAAGTTCTGACGATTTTTCATGTGTGAGAGCGTTACGCGAATGAAATTGATTCACTCTCATGTAAATTTTTTTAAGCAAACGTCCCTAAAGAAGTTTTACTTCAAAAATTTAGAGTTACCTATAAAAAATATTGTTACGATTTTTCCGGCTTAACGTATTCGTTGGATTAATTAAGGAATATACTTTTTAAATATTCACACAAAACTTATTTAGTAACTACAACACAATTCTTAAAGTTTACTATTATTGCAATCTCCTAATTCCCAATGCCCTCCCACTATTAATTTCTATTTTTCGCTTTTTAATTCACTTTTCAATCACCACTTTTTGCTTTAGGTCACTTTCATCACTTTGACTGCTAAATGCCGTTGCCACCCATTTATATATCCAAGCTCCCCTTTTACCTAACTTCTAGAGCTTTCGTGCCCTTTCTAGACCGTGGTGGAATACTCTTTCCGTCCAAAAAGCTTTGAGAAGTTCTGTCTTCAATTACCGTCCTCTCCAATAGCTCTAGAGTCTAATGGCACCATGTTAGCGTAGTGTATAAATCGTAAATTCAAATCCTAACAAAGTCGTTTTAAATAACCATTGTTCTAACAGATGGCGCACAAATCATCACACTGCCTCCTTCTTAGAACTATTCGTACCGACCAGCTGTTCTTCTTCTTTGCTTTGAGTCCTTGTTGAATCCTTTAGACAACATCGTTGATTCGTGTTAGGATTTTATAGGGCCCCTCCCACTGGCTCGGAGACTTCTCTTTCCTTCGGTGAGTGTTGAATAGCCAAACGAGGTCACGTTGCTGGTATCCGATACAGTGTGCTTGGAGGTCGTACCTTGTCATCCTGCCTCTGGCTACCTTAAGATACTTTCTTGCGAGCTGGTGCATATCTGCGAGTCGATCACGAAGTTCACCTGTATACCCGATAGTATATTCGTTGCTTTCCACGGGTATCCCAAATTTCAGGTCACTTGACGCCCGGATTTGTCTTCCAAAAATCACACTAGAAGGGTTTGTCCTGTGGAATTATGAACCGCTGTCCGATATGCCATTAGAAATATAGGGATGTATCTGTCCCAGTCCTGCTGGTGCTCACTAACAACTTTCCTTAGGTGTTCTAGCATTGTCCTGTTGAATCGTTCTACCATTCAATTGGACTGTGGGTGAAAGGGCGTCGCACATACGTCAATATTCTACATTTACGCGGCCAAAATTATTTGTTTACGTATATCACGTCTACATGATATTAAATATCTCATAAGACTATTTGTTTTTATTTAGTTAAATTATTTTGTAAATTAAGGTAAAAAATCATAAATTAAGGTAAAAAAAACATAAATTAAGGTAAAAAATGTATTCAATCAAAATAAATACACACAAAATAAAAAAAAATGGTTATTTTTTCATATAAAATCTTAATGGTATAAAAGGTCCCCCGTTTTGTCATCCGCACTCTTCCGCAACTGGTTTTTGTATTTTCTTTTAGTCAAAGGATTGTAGTTTCAAATAAAAAAAGAATGATGATCGTATCTCATCGAGAAATACAACAAATTGACCTTCAAAGTTCAAAATTTGTCTTAAAACAACCCATGTGTTTGAAACCCCCAAATTATTCGAATTGAGCATTTTGGGTAAGTAAATAATAATAAAAATAAAGATCCATACCTGTGTTATTGGAATCCATCACTTTCACTTCAAAAACTGACACAGAAAAAAAAATATTAATGTTGTCACTTTTGTTGTGTTTGTAACTTTAAGCAGAAAAAACCAGCGCACGGGTTGACGGTCAAGTACCGACTACCTGAATGCGGTCGGGGTGTATCGTAGGTAGGTGTTGGGGGTCAGTTAGGATTCTTGGAACTGTCTTCTAGCTCTGCATGTGCTATTTTATGTGTTTACCGTAAGTTTTTAAAATTCAATTTTGGCCGCGTAAATGTGGAATATTGACGTATGTGCGTCGTGCTTAACTTCTTTCTCCGAGTATCTTACATAATTCTTGAAAAACTTGAGATTCGAAGTTTCTGTCTTGGTCAGAATGAAGCGCATGCGGAACACCAAATCTGCAGATCCAATTGGTCACTAGCTCCTCTGCAACAGTGATTGCTTCCTGGTTTGGAATGGCATATGCTTCGGGCCACTTACTGAAGTAGTCCATGGCCACCAAAGGGTAGCGATTTCCTCAGTCTGATGCTGGAAAAGCCCCGCCCCATCGATTGCGAATCTTTGAAATGGGGCTTCCACGTAGTGTTGCTGCATTTCTCCTTTTGTTTTTACTTGAGGATCCATGCTGCTGGTACAAACGGTGCATTTACACCACTCTGCAACATTGTCCCGCAGGTGAAGCTAGTACCTATATCCTTTCTCTTATTTTTGCTACAGTTTTGTTGACCTGATGCGTCATTATGACACTCCTCTAAAATATCTTTCATTCTAACGGGAGGGAATAATACCTGCCTTCGATGAGAGGTGCCGTCAGCTGTGTTCCATTTGCGCTTTAATTCTCTTCGCTCGCCCAATAGCTCTTTCTTCAGGGTTTCGCTCCTCTCTACATGTCCTTCCATTTTGGCGTCTCCTCATATTCGTTCCAAGTCAGAATCGGGGAGATACCTGAGCCGTCGCGTTGAGCGTCTCGGAGTCCCTGGTCATTCCATCCTATCCTGACACCGTCGTCCTATGACATTTTTCCTCGATATACCTACAATGTTTGCAATCCGGTACGCCTAGTCGCCTAGAGAGTACATCTGCATTTCCATGGTTTCTTTCATTTCCGTGGTCTGTATTGAAATCGTAGGATTGACGTCTCTTGATCTGTTCGAAGAATGAAGTTTTGCCCATAGAGATACTTGTGGAAATGCTTAGTCGAGTCTACGATTACCAGTTCTCTTCTCGTGACACAGTAATTCCTCTCCGATTTTGACAGCGCTCTACTGTAGCAAGCTATGACCTTTTCCTGCCCTTCGATTTTTTGTGGAAGCACTGCACCAATATCGACAAACTGATATTTTGACCTTTTAACCTTGCATAAAATAATTTCCCGGTCGACCGATCGCGTGGCGGACTCGATATTTTATTTATAATGATGTTTTAAAAGCTCTACCAATTTTTTGCACTATTAATTTATACATTGCTGTTGAGCACGTTTTTTTAGTTTTTAAACATGCTTTTTGCGCGAAATAAAACGCGCGATCACCCAACCCAATCTTCTCTGCATTACTAATTAGTCAGTACAGAAGTTCTTCTTTGGTATTTAGGAAATCACTAAATAAAGAAGTGCTTCCAAATTTACTTCCCAGAGTAAGTACTCGTGATTTTCCCTTCTGGGCATGTTCGTTTCTTGGGATAAACGCACCATGGTAAATAAAATATCTATTGAAGCCGTTAACAGAACAATGCAAGATTTAAGAAGTAAAAACCAATTATTAATGCACTTATAAAATGATTATTCATTTAGGAACAGATTAAAAAATGTCATTTAAAACAAAATATTAGAGCGCAATCGCAAAATTTAGAATTCAGTACTATTCTTCTCAACATAGGATACAGAAAATGTTCTGAGATTAGTGATAATCATGACATTGAGCGGCTGGAGTTGCCTGCTCTTTGAAAGTTCGTAATAGACACGGAAATTTCGATGAGCGACATTTATGATGATTTGGAAAACATCAACTCAACCAAGTCGACTCATACTACGTATACATGATGAGTTGAATAGTTGAGTTGAGATGGAGTTGAATTTTCGACACCCGTCAGAAATCTCGAACAAAACACAGAAATGCTGTTGTCAACTAAATTCAACTACTCAACTACTGAACTCGCGTCTTCATGCATAATTTCATCAACTCAACCGAGGTAGAAGAGCTGAGTCGAGCTCAGTCGACCGTAATTCAAATCGACTCGAGTCTGCATGTAGTTGGACTCGGGCCCAACCTGAGTTCAACTCGTCATGTGTCATATACATTGTACGTACTATCAGCTCACTAATGCCACAAACGTTGTAATAATTAGGTTCAAATGAAATATCGAGCATCGTTTATAAAAAAGCGTTTCAGTGAATTGTTAACCTATAATATGTTATGAACATTTTTGTATTGCCAGTGCCGTGCGGCCATTATAACTAGCTGCTAAACATGTAAAACGAAAACGAAAAAAAAACAACGGCCTTTTCAGCATAAAATTAGTAGTGTTGGCTATAATATTGCCAATGTTCGTCTCAAGCAGCACTGTATTTATTCGGTTTTTGGGGCGTTAAATTGAAAAGTTTTGAGCTGCACAGTGGCCGCCAAATTAGCCAAATTGATGAGCTTTTTTAGAGCTTTTTTTGAGAAAAAAATATTGAGATCGCCATGGGGCAAGTTCTGCACAGGGTGCGAATTACCTGACAACGGCAAAAATTACGCCCCCTAGTAGAGGAAGAGCCAGCGACGTATTTTGGGTTGTCATTTCATTAGTCATGAAAATTTCCACACTGAATCTTATACACCTCCTGAACAATAAAAGCTAGTTCTGGCAACCCGCAGTGGCCGGAACGTATTGATGGTATTCTCTATCTCTCTAAATATATTTTTTCGTGAGTAGAATATGTTAAAAAAAAGTTTCGGAAAATCGGTTGTACGCTACCCCTAAAAACAACACCCTAAAAACAGAAAATTTCGTTTTTGGATAATATCTCTTAAACGGAAAGTCCTATCCTAAAACATTGTTTACAAAGTTTGTAGATCATGCAATTATCTACATAAATTGATGTTATACATTTTCCCGTACGAATCGCTGTTCATGAGATATCCCCATTTTAAAGTTTTAAAATATTCATCCTCTAATTCTCAACTTGTATAGGTTCAATAAATCCTCTGTTGCACTACATGGCTAATATTTTCAAGGGTGATTCCAGGATGGTTTTGAAGAGACAAATTGTTCTAGAGATATCAGACATGTATAAAAGTTGTAAAAGAATTTGTTACTACACATTGTTACTTGTAAATAATCTGTTCATTATAGTTATAAACATATTTGAATTCATTAGTGCAAATAAAAGCTCATTTATCAATCAAAATGAATATTTCATTTCACTCCTTTTTGTATCCATACAAAATAATGATAATCTATACCTATATCTATATATATTAATAAAAGAAAGTGTGTGTCTGTGTGTCTGTGTATCTGTGTGTCTGCTTGTGCGTACCGTCACGCATTGTAGCCAAACTAGAAGAGATAGAAATATGATTTTTTTTGTAGATGCATGAATACCCCAGAAGGTGGAAGTAAGTTTCCGTTTTTCGCTATTTTGATTAGTTTTTTTTAATTAATTAATTAGTACGGTTTTTCACCATTTTTTACGCTCTACGCCTGATATCTCGGCTAATGTATATCGTAGAACTTTTTTTTCTATTGCATAAAAAGTAACTGACTGACAGACAACGCGCAACCTAAACCGCTAGAGGTAAAGGGCTGAAATTTTGACAGTGCATCCCTAGCGATTTTTCGAAATTCATCCCCTAAGGGGGTGAAATGGGGTCAACTCAAAACCGCCGTAGCTATAAGGCTGAAATTTTGACAGAGCATCTCTATAATGACGTGGACATCCACTAAAAAGCGATTTTTCAAAATTCATCCCCTAAGGGGGTGAAATGGGGTTTACCCAAACCGCTGGAGCTATAGGACTGAAATTATGACAGTGTGTTCCTATAATAGCGTGGACATCCACTAGAAAGCGATTTTTCGAAGTTCATCCCCTAAGGGGTTGAAATGGGGTTTATCTAAATCGCTATAGTTATAGGGCTGGAATTTTGACAGTGCATCCCTATAATGGCGTGAACATCCACTATAAAGCGATTTTTCGAGATTCATCCCCTAAGGGGTGAAATGGGGTTTACCCAAACCGCTGGAGCTATAGGGCTGAAATTTTGACAGTGCATCCCCTTAATGACGTGGACATCCACTAAGAAGCGATTTTTCGAAATTCATCCCCTAAAGGGTGAAATGGGGTAACCATACTACTGGAGCTATAGGGCTGAAATTTTGACAGTGCATCCCTATAATGACGTGGACATCCACTAAGAGGCGATTACTCGAAATTCACCCCTAAAGGAATGAAATGGGGTTAACCCAAACCACTGAAGCTGAACGGCTGAAATTTTGACAGTGCATCCCTATAATCTCGAAGAAATGAATGACTCGAAATTCACTTTATTTAATATTCATTTGTGATTGCTTTATAATTTCTTGCACCCACGTAAATAGGCGAACAAACATAACGAACGTTCGTCAAACCCTAAAATGTCACTTCTCTTGATGACATATACATGCCAATCTCTGCTTCAAAACTTGCAGATTTGTTGAGCAGAGGTGATATACGCAGCAATTTGTTTACCATATTTATTAAAAAAATCCGCTGTAATAAACCCTTTGTAGGGATAATAACAGCTGACTTTTTTGTTTGTTTTTTTTTTAAGAGAAACATTGCACATAATAAACAGTTTTTATTTAAAGGCGTTGCAAGGCACGCGGGTTTTATGCTAGTTTAATATAAATGATTCAATTTTATTCTTAAAAGTATGCAATCATTTCATTAATGTTTTCTCGAGCGTAACGGGACATAACGGGACAATGAGTCATCATTTTCGTGCATGCAGCCGGCGTTCATCGTTTTAATAGACGTTGTCACGTCAAAAAGTTATACTCATGAATTTGACTCATTTTTCTTATCAAAATTACTTGAACAAAAGCAACTGAGCCATTTCCGCGCAGCACATTTTAATAAAGCAATGCAAAAATTATTTTAACAAGCCTGTGCTACATTCCTCCCTTTGGCATAATACTATTGCAAAATCTAACTTAATTTTTCATTGTTTTTCCCCTTTTTCAAAGACAACAAATTTTCCAACCCCTGCACTAATATCTGTACCCACAAAGAAACACTTGAAGGCCAAGCCCAAAAAGGGTCCCTATTCTCTATTATAATATGGGCATCAATTTTACATGAAAATGTAGCAATTTTACCAAATTTTTATTCGAAAGCTGTTTCGTTAACGGATTTAACAATATTGTAATAGAGAATGGGGCTCCAGGAGGAGCCACGGAGAACCATTATCGTGAAGGTTTCGGTAGGCACCCGACTGTTTTCTAAGAGACTTGGGTTTAACTCTCACTGCCACCTAGGCACGGTATACAGAAACAAGGTATGTAATATAAATGACTGTATACCGTATACGGTATTTGAATGCTGACGTCACGTGGGGACACTGGGATCTTTTACGGTATTCGAAGTTGTCCTTTTATATTACCTTGTCTTTCTGTATACCGTGCCACCTAGGTACATGTAATTGCTTCATACTTGTTCTCCCTGCTTATAATAATTGGGTCCAGTTTTGTCGTCCGAGTATAACGAGGGTCTTGTTAATTCATCGGGGTCATAATTCTGTTGTGAGTAGGGAATTTAATCCCGCTCAAAATCTCAATCCCGCGAGATCGAGGTCAACAATCCCGGGGATCCGCGGGATTTGCGGGCCTACAAAAAGTTCATAGATTTGGTTTTTTAATTTAATTTCGAAATTGCTCTCCGTTACAGCAGAGTTTATGCTACCACCGATGTTAGAAAATTTCAGCGGAATCACTTCCAGCGTACAAATGTGACAAATTACACAAAATGTTTGGGAAGATATAAAAACATAAAATTTTTAATTCTTTGCGTTTTGCTATCTTCATCTTCCGAACTACTAAACCACAACTCAGCAGAATTTAATTTCTTCAATTTCAAATTGTTTATAATTTATTAAAACACAAACTTAAAAATGTTTATTTCTCAAACTAAAAATGTTTATTCCTCACGACACACAAAAACTTAGCACCACATACACTCTCTGGCTCCCTGTGCTGACAGTAGTAATTTTACTAAAACGACAATTTCTTCAACTCATGCGTGTTGTTGCGCCACCCGACTCTCAGCACACCAACTAAAAAACGAGACGACAACGACATTGTACATGCGACTGTTATATGACTCGACTTTCAGAACAGGGGCTTGAGTAAAGTTTCGTTAAACAGTCCGGTTCCGCCGAGTTTTGCATATGTGTGTGATTGAGAGAGAGTTAACTTGGGGGAAAAAGGTACTCAACGAAAACTCTACCTTGGTTCATGGAAACACAGTAATGCATGTGAGGAATTCTTTGTTGTAGGCGTAGGGTAACTTTACATTTACACTTAAACAAACAAATCCTGGTATAATCAGACGTGTTTCGTGGAGTTTTCTTGGACTTAACGAAACTTTACTCAACCCCCGTTTCCATGCACGTTTACTGTGAGGTAACCCATTGTAAACTCTGCATGGAAACTCAGTATTTGATCACGATCGGATACACGCACAGAAATATATTTAGACGATTTGGTGTTTGTGTTTTGTGCGGGCAAGATCACGAAACAGTTGCGTGTGCAACTGGAATTGCTAATCAGTCGAATCGCTTTCGGAGGACCTACATCTATTTTTATTAGGACTTTGTCTTAGTTCCGGTTCTTATAACAGGTTATTCTTCAGCCTAAGTCCCGCGAATCCCGCGGATCCCGCATGTCTAGTTCCGCATTACTGATCCCGCAAAAATGATGCGGGATCCTGCACTAGGATACCCTAGTTGTGAATATTGAAGATTCAGACACGAGTTTTCCTTAAAATGTTGTTTTTTAGGGGAGGGAAATTAAAACGAAGAGAAGGAAATGTAACATTTTAAACCAAACTATTGGCTTGAAAACTAACTTCTAGCTAATTAACTGGACTTTTTACTATTGGTATCTTCTCTATCAAATTGATATCGCTAAGCAAAGATAAGAAAGTGACTTGTAGAAAAGGAATACACCTGGAGTATGTTATAATTTGTAAACCCACTTCCATAACAGTTAAAGAGAACCAGCTTTCGGTGATGGAGCACGACTTCAGATTTCCTCAGTACCTGCAAACGATACTGGGGAACTATTTGAATGAGCGCTTCATAGAATACGAGACAAACGATGGCTTGCGAAGGAGGGAGATAACATCTGGAGCCGCCCAGGGCTCCATTCTGGGTCCCGACATCTGGAAAGCGGCGAAGGCTGCCAGGGCCAACACCCTGGAGGTGTGGCAAACGCGCGGAAGGTGATTCCAGGTGCAGGTGGACATTCCGCCTGATCGGCCAGCTGAACACCTGGGTAGCTCGGGGGTTTGGCGAGGTCGATTACTACCTTACCCAATTTTAGAGGAAAATGGCTTCGAACGACGAAATCCGCTGCAGACGATGCCCCTCACTCATCCTTCGAATGTATTAGGTGGCATGTCGAACGCAGCGTGTTGGTAGGAGAGCTCTGAAGCACGACCCCGACACAATTGTTGGGATAATGCTCCGAGGCCTCGAGGAATGGTTGAGGGTGGCGTGCTTTGTCTAGGCCCTCCTGAAGGTGAAGAAAATGGAGCGGAAGGTCGCTGATCTGTCTCCACGGAGTCCTGGAATCTTCTCGCCGATGACCGGAGGGACACCTATAGGGTCACGATAGTGACCCTCGAATTAATGCTGGAGTAAACGTCACAGAAAGGGGGAGTAAGTCCGCTGACACGGTTGATTTTACGCCATTGACCTACTATCTCTCAGCTTTAAACTATCCGCAAAAGTTCCTAAAAGGGTCCGCCGCAACGCTTTCAATTCGCTAAACAGTGCTTCGCCGCTTTAACGTGCAGGGCTTCCAAATGTAGTACCCAACTTTACTCAGAAAACAAACACATGTGTGTTAAATATACAAGCGGCGGAATGTCGCTTAAAATAATTCGCAATTCAACAATTCAGCGTGATTTCCTTGAAGTGAAATTCGAGCGAGGCAAAAAATAGTTCTACCAAAGCATTCAAACAATGACTTGTAAGTTTTTTTACTCCGCCACTGGATGATATAAAATCATAAAAAATGCCAAACATTGTACCTAATAATAACGACATTCACTTTCCTATTGTAACAGGGGCAGTAAATCATTCGTTATCAGGTGCTATCGGTTTTATGATTTGCATCAGTTCTCGAAAAAAAGAAAACATGGAATTTTTGTGTAAACAATCTTGTCAGTATAGTGTCAAGAATGTAAGTTGATTTAGACCCTCGAAACCCACAAAGAAAGCCCGTGAAAACCCACCACTTACCAGGAAACATTTAAGTGCGCCTCGCAGAAAAGGCCTGAATGTTTCTGCTACTTAAAGTGAAATAATTTTCACCTCGTTGAAAAATGAAACAAAGATATAAAAAAAAAAACGAAAATAAGTAACGAAATGGGTTTATCATGTGGGAGGATGATATCAGGGGATATCATAAATTTTGTGATTACATTTAATTAATATCGCGTTTTATATAAATCACTGGCCAAATTATTTTTATCTAGGGTAATGATGGCTGCTAATCAGGAGGAATTGCTATCATCCAATAAAAGTGGTAGCGCGATATTTAATAATCAATTATTGTCTATTCTTCTGTATAAAAAAGGATTTTATTGTTATCCTTATTTCTTCACCACTTTTTTTACTAATAGAGTTCAACACTTAAATGATCAGAAAAATATTGGGGTTTCTTTGTTGTTTGTTTCAATCTTTTGAGTTTATCCCTTTTGAGGTGCACATAAATAATATTGGACGAGTAATTATGTTTTTTTAGGTTTTAAACCACTTATTAAGCTTAATAACTCTCCTAATTTTAATTTAACCAAATTGTTTAAAGTTACTGATTCTAACCTATTATAATCTATCTAACTGCTGGCTCTGAGTGGATACTCTAGATTAATCTATATCTTCAATTTATGTTAAAACTTTCTTCAATTTATGTTTAAAAAGTAGTGGGATGTTGTGCCTAGAGACTAGCCACTAATTACGCTTTTTCATGGTATTCTTTCTGTTGAATAACACTTCAGATTGGATGACAATATATTAAGTGGAGATTGATCCGCACTCACTTCCAACCCGCCGGATCTGGGAATCGAGGCCAATAATTCGAATGTGTCAAATTGAAAAAAAGCACATCACACATGTAAACACTATAGAAAACGGTTCTAAACATTTTTCTTTGGATTGGAGGAAAATCTAATGTGATGCACTTTGCACAACAGAATTAGGTGTATTATTTTACTTAAACATACATGTCTTATTGTTACAAATTCGGCTTACCGCACCCTAGTTTGGCCATGGAGATTCATAAGTATCACACTGACCAACGCTATATATAATTAATCTTGAAAAGTTTTTGTTAAAGGCTTATGTAGGTTATAAGTTGTGAGACTGCGTAATCTAAAACTTAACAAAGTATTTAACAAACACTACAATATAATCATCATAGCATTAAAAAAAGGAATTCAAATGTAAACAATAAAATTCTTTGATTCTTCCCCCACGTCATGGTATATTTCTTTATTCAATATAAACAATAGTTTTTGAGCAGCAAATAAAAACTATATGCCATAATTTCGTTATCATCGGTTTTTGTTCTGGAAGCAAACTTAGAGACGTATTCATGTCAAAAACTTGTTTCATATGAAACAAAATCCCCGAAGGAAATTAAAAAAAATTATTATGACGAAAAAAAAGCACCGTGAGCCGAAGGATCGAACTCGCAGCCCCACAGACGAGGGACTTTTCCTAGCCCTTTATAGTCCATGGAAATGGTACTTTAACATTGCAAAAATGCAGGACAAGGTTTTATTTTTGGGATGTGTACGGGGGGTCAGTGTGAGCTTAAGTTTGAGTTTTCGGGATTCTAACCCCCCCCCATTTGGCCGCCATCTTGGAAAACGTATGGAAATGGTTTTTCCACTATATCTCCGAAACGGCACATCTTACCGGAAATTTGAAAGGACACTTTTTGTTAAGAATTAAATTATCTACAATTTATTACTTGGAAATTTTGTGGTAAAATGAATAATTAAGAAGTTATAAGCCTTAGAACACAAAAGTTATAAGCCTTAGAGCTACATTTTGAGATATGTCCCAAGTCTGTAGCGGCAGTACTTTCAGAGATGAAAGTAGGCTTCAGACGGACAGACGGACAGAGCCTCTGTATAAGCTTTTTTTTTGAAAAAGCTAAAATCAATTCAGTAATTTAAAAAAAAATCGTTTACATATCAATAATACTAATTACCAACTTAATTTTGTGCGACAATAGAAGGTTTTTCGTATGCCGCAAGAATGAGAAAGGTTCTCTCGAAAAGCCCAATGTGCCAAGAACTGCTGTAACAAGCAGACGGTACATGGACCACAAGGGGTCCTCGGTAGTTTAGGGGTAAGGCGCCTGCTGCTATCCCAGAGGTCCCGGGTTCGAATCCCGGAGAGCCCCACGGTCCTTCGCCTTTCCCACTTTCCCACCTACATAACTTTCCTTCTTTCTTCTTCCCTCTTCTTTCATAGCCTTCCTTAGCCCTTCCCCACTCCACCAAAGAGCATGTCATCGGTTGGTTGATGAGATTCAACTCGTTTCAGGAGGTAGCGAGTTGTTTCTCAGCTCCAGCGAGTTGTTTCTCGATGCCCCGATAGTCCAGTAAATAGGTAGGTACTTTTTCTTAACAAAAAATACCGCACGCGATTTTTTTTACCAAATGTTTTTACATATTTTTATGAGCTTAAATTCAAAATGGCGTCATCCCCACCCTTATGCTTCACTTACAATGAAGGGAAACGCGTTTAATTCTATATCTCAGAAACTATGCGTTTTACGACAAAAATGTATATAATCTTTTTTGTAGATAAATAAGTGATTTAACTTTTTTGTTCAAAATTTTTTTTGTAAAGTCAATATGTTCGGAGTTATAGCGCTTCAAACTTTATTTATTACTTTCTTTGCACTATATTTCGTTAACGGTTAGCCCGCCATAAAAAAGTCCTTGCTAAGACTTATAGAACACATGATTATCTATAATTTTTGCTTTGATCATTTTTAGATAGGGCTAATATTTCACGAGATAGAGCGCTTTAAATGTCGGAAAATGTAAATTAAAAAAAAAATTCCCTAATATATCTGGTTTCTGGTTTTTACGGTCGAAATAGTCACCTCCATTGAATATAGATACCTCTCTTCCGACCACGGCAGCGTCTTCCAGGCGGAAGTCACTGCGATCTGGGAGGCTCTCGAATGGCTGAAGATAAATAATAAATCTCATAAGAATATGTATTCTATCGGATAGCCAAGCGACCCTCAAGGCTCTTAATTCTGCTGTCACAACATCCACGACTCTTCTGAACTGCCGCCATTCAGTTTGATATATCACTGTGTTGGGTTCCTGGACACTGAGAAAAAGAGAAACTGTAGGGCAGACGAGCTTGCTAGACAGGGAACCGAAGTGGAAAGGACACCCCACCTAACGCAAATGGGAATGCCCTTAGCCACCTACAAACTAGCTGTGAGAAAAATCAACTTAGCTCGAGCTGGGTTGAGATGGACCACAGCAACGGTTTGCCGCACTTTTCATGCAATGTGGGCAACTTTGGAAAATATTGGTGCTCCTGACCGGCGGTTATTTCTGCAAAAAGCATACGTTAAGAAATTGCAATAAATTGAAATCCAAAGAAGTGGGCAATAGCAACTCAGTCTGCACAATTACTTAGGATACTCGTACAGTGAGAACATCGTGGCAGCAAAAGAAGTTTATGTCGAACTAAAACAAGCAGACATAGGCCTGAAAATTAACGTAGACAAAACCAAGGTGACACAACAGTCCAGAAGAGGAAGATTTAGAATTGGAGAATCTAGAACTATCGACGATCACAACCTAGAAGATAAAACAGTCTACCTTGAGTCTACAATTACGAAAAGAAACGAAGAAAAGAAAGATATAACTAAACGAATACTACTGGCTAAAATAAAGCCTTTTATGCACTCAACATGTATGCACAGAAACTCGTAACCCGCACTCTACATATCAGTAATACGACCATTATGGTAGCGAGACTTGGACTATGACCCAAGGCATAGAGAAACTAGTCAATAGGTTTGAGAGAAAAGTTCTCAGGTGCATAATAGGCCCAATGAGAGAGCATGGAATATGGCGAAGAAGATACAACTAGCGAGTTGTACGAAATATTTGACCACCCAGAATTCTCAACTTTAATAAAAATAACAGACTAAGACTTACCGGCCACGTAATCAGGATGGAGGACAATCGTATCTCAACCGTCTTATGCGCCCCTGTTCCACAATTCACTTTCACTAAAATTTCATTTGGCAAAACATAATTTTGGTGTTCTGAAATTCACTTTGCGTTTTCGAAAGTTAAATGCGATTTCGTAATTGAAAAATTTGCTGTTCCACAATTTACTTTACGCAAATTTTTGACGTTTTAAAATCGCGTTTAAAAAATGAACGAAATAGAAAGTAGTGGTTTCTTCCTTTAGAGAAAAGGTGTTTATTTAGATAAAGTAATAATATAAGCAGATTTATTATAATTACGTAATTCATTTCATTTAAAAAAAAACAATATATTTTAAATTTAGGGGAAGCGTAGGAGCAGAGAGCAAGATAAGATTTTGGTTGATTTTATGGAAAGTAAACCAAATCCTACCAGGGTGCTTTTCTTTCAAAATGCAAAGTACGACTATAACATGAAAGTTCCGTAAATTGGTCAATGAAACACAAAATATGTACATGTATTATTCATCCAAGTTTATTGTATCGCCTTTAAAGCAAGCCCCTCTGGCATAAATACACTCACGCCAATGAATAGCCCAATCAAGAAAACATTTTTTAAACGCATTTTTTGGAATGGACTTCAGTACTCGCCGCAAGTTCTCTTTTATGTCATCTATTTACTGAAAACGGTTGCCTCGAAGTGATAATTTGAGTTTTGAAAAAAGAAAAAAGTCGGCAGGATCCATATGAGGGAATACGGTGACTGTTCGATAAGATCTGTGGAGTTTTGGGGCAGAAATTCGTACACAATTATAGTCTCATGAGATGGTATGTTGTCGTGGTGCAAAATCCATAAGGTTTCTATCCACAAAACTGGTATTTTTTGAGGAATTTGCTCTCTCAAACGAAATATAACGATCAGATATTTTTTATTTACTCTCTCACCTTCTGGCAAGAATTCCGAGTGCACAATTCCGAAAAACCCTTTGTTTCATGGTTTGGAGCTGTATGTCCTGGAACGGAGTCGGAAAAACGAATCAGGATGACCTATATTACTTATAAGGACCAGCTCAAAACCAACAGGAGTGGCAGAACTTACCATCGGAAGACACTAGGAAGTAGGTGGAATCAATGAACCGAAGGCTCAAAGCAGTTATAGATGCTAAAGGAGGTCCCACAAGGTATTAAAATTAACTTTTTTTCCACTATTCCTTAAATTATACAGCGACCACGAATTTAGGTGTATTTTTTGTTTTTGTTATTTTTTGAGTTAACGGTATATTGGAAACCTGAAGTTTTTTTTAATTTAGATAGTAGACGTATGCAATAAAAGAACTGCATCATAACGTCGGTCTAGAACCAGAACAACGTATGTCAAAAAAAAAAAATAATTACTTTTTTGAATTTTCTGGTTGTAGAAGAGTTACTTTATCCGTCTTTATATAAATTCGGCCATAACATTTTATAATAGTAGTAGTTTCCATTTTATCGTACCTCCATTTCACATTACGATAATGCATAAAATTCACCTTTTAATAGCTCTCCTGTAAAATTTCAAAATTGGTGGTTACGTTCTTCTGGTTCTAGACCGACGATAAGATTTATTTTGTTTCTTTAAAAACAAAAATTATTCCCACATAAATTGCTACTGTGCGATGATTTTTGCGACTGTCTGTAGTAAATCTAGAACTCCTTGAAAAGCTGTTTAATTTACCTAAGGGGGATGATACACGGATCAACATGTTGATCAACACGAGCTTTTTTTTGCGCAGTTCGTTGGTCAAGGGAAGGGTAAGGGTGAAGTTTGTGGTGGACGCACTCTTCACTCTTACCCTTCTCTTGGCCTACGAACTGCGCAGAAAAAGCTCGTGTCGATCAACATGTTGACCCGTGCATCATCCCCCTAATTAGCTAGAAAAGCTTGTTGCTTGTTAATCTTCAAAAAGCATATAAAAAATATGTAAATATAATAAATTAATCATTTTTTGGAACATTTAATTTTTTTTCTTATTCATTTATTAAGCATGATTATGAATGAAAAATAATTGAATGTCTGTGTAAAAAATATTTCTTTTTTCACAATATATGTGCAATACATACATACATATATGTGCAATACATACGTTTTTTTTATGTGATAGACTAGAAGCTTAGGGAAAGTCCCTTTGTACTGTTCGACAATCTATTTTTTTCGTATAGAATGTCGAACAGCAGCGCTAGCCGGAAGATAGAGAGTAGAAAGAGAGAAAGAGAAGTAGGAAGGAGCTGCCACACCTAGCCGCGATATTTTTATTCCACATACATATTTCCAACCATTTCGCGACTCTGGCATCGGGGCATTTTGAGAACAGCTCGCTAGAGTGTTATGCCTCCTAAAACGAGTTGAATCTCATCAGCCAACCGACGACATGCGCTTGGTGGAGCGGGGAAGGACTAGCGAAGTCTATGACAGGAGTAATCAGGAATGTAAAGAGCGGAGAAGAAAGAAGGAAAGTTATGTGGGTGGGAAAGTGGAAAAGGCGAAGGACCGTAGGGCTGGCCGGGATTCGAACCCTGGACCTCTGGGATAGCAGTCAAGCGCCTTACCCCTAGACTACCGAGGCCCCCTACAAGGAATTTGATAGATATAAGAGGGGAATAAACAATTAATCGCAACGATAATTTCGGCAGACGGCAGTATTTCTGAGCTTAATGTTAATGATATTACCATTTCAAACGTCGTTGGCATAATAGCTGCACAGCCGAGTACTTCCAGTACAAACACCCAGTACCCAATCCAACTCCAAACTATTAAAAAAGATATTGTGAGTGAACCAGCACAAATCCAAAAGAACATTTTCTAGTACATTATCTTTTTTATATCAAAAATATGAGTCCAATGCGACATTATTCTAGTGCTAAATTTGAACCTTATTACCAGATATAAAAAAAATGCTGAAGTCATTAATTCTAGAGTTAACATAACTTACAGATTAGCTTTAAGAGTACTATTAGAACTTAGTAATAGATTTTTGAGCAAAGAGGCATTCAAACAACAGTTAAGTATGAGATATAACAGTCAAGTATTAGATATAACAAATAATATTAAATTACAAATTTCATCTTATTTTCATTTGTGCTGTGTGAGCATATGAGTTTGCTTTAAACCTAATTAAACGATTTATCTTAATACTGATTGTTTGAAAGATGCTTGTTTTGGAATCATTGCAAGTATAATTTTGACTAGTAAAACTAAAGTTGATTTTATGTACAAAAACTGTTCAACCATTGGGTTTGATGATCACGTGAAGAGTTATTTAATTACTATGCCAAGTTGTTTTTCATAATTTAAATTATTTAATATAAAGAATAATAATTATGTTGGACCTATTAAGATTCATAAATCAGGGAAAGGAGATTTTGTCATCAGTAGAAGAGATTTGATATAAAAAAGTATTTCCAACAACATAATGTTTTATTTCATTTATTAATATATTTGTTTTTTCCAATAATAGATAAGAACTACGTACTACGAATCTACTTAACGTACCTCATAATGTACGATAATAGACTAAATATTTTACAGCAATTCTTTTGAATCTATGTATATTCAAACCGATTAAAATAAATAATTATTTCAACTTTATATATTTTTGTTTTTTAAATATATTGCCAAAGAGGCTGAATCTTATATACACTGTTGATTTATAGACAAAATTGATTGATTGAACTAATGAGCGATTTGATAGTCAAAATATCAATTTCATGCAACACAATAATTTGGTTGTTATTACAAAATTGAAATTTGATTCAAGTAATATATCCCAATCATGGGATCGTCTTGAAGGAACTAAATATTTAATTCGCCGTATCCAACTATACAATTTGGTATTTATAACTAAATCTCTTTAACAATAACCAAACTGCGTTCTCAGTGTTTTTTTGAAGCATTTCGATTTTCATATCTTATATCTTACCTAATATAAATGTAGCTAATGCTTAAAGCTAGTTATTCTCTCTAACTTATGTAGCCCTCAGCAGGCGCTCTAAATTACTCACTATGTAATTTGGCTTATGCCTTTCGGCTAAAAACTTATAATTTTTTCTTTATAAATCTTTATCTTTTGCTTCTTCTTCTTTAAACTCCTTTAATCCCTCATGGGACATAGGGCGGAAATAGTTGCCCTCCAGCGGACTCTGGTTTGCGCGACAGCTCTCAGCTCCGACCAGGATCTCCCAGTTGTTACGGCTTATGCTAGTAGGGTTCTCTTCCACGTTGTTCTAGGTCTTCCTACTCGACGGGATCCTTGAGGATTCCAGTCAGAGGCCTGTTTGGCTAGATTATCGTTTTCACGTCGCAAGCTGTGGCCAACCCAATTCCATTTCCTTCGCCTGATTTGGTCGTCTATCCTTTCTTGACCGGCACGGCGCCATAGTTCTTTGTTTGAAATTCTATCTTGCCAGGGGATTTTTAGGATACGACGCAGGCGTTGATGAAGCCCTGTGATGAATTGGAGACTTCCCATGTTTCGCAACCGTACAAAAGACCTGCCTTAACGTTGGAGTTGAACAGCCGCAATTTGGTGTTAGTGGAGATCTCCGTTGATCTCCATATGCGGGACAGGAATGCATATGCGCCTCATGCTTTATATATTCTGGAACTGACGTCTTCTTCCGCCCCACCATTTTCGGTAATAACGCTACCGAGGTAGCAGAATTTATCTACCAGTTCCACGTCACCGCTATTCAGCGCTGTCCGTTCAATGGTGTTTGCATTTATCCGCATTTCTTTAGTTTTAGTCGCATATTGTTAGGTCCCCCTTTCTGGTATTTTGACTATGATACCTTCCGTCCAATCCTCCGAAAATGTACAGGTGTTCCATGCTATTTCTATGAATGGCTGAAGCGCATCTGCCATGAGGCTTGAGTCGGCTTTCAACAATTCTGGCGGGATTCCATCTTTCCCAGCTGTTTTACCATTGGCCATCGAATGAATTGCGGTTACTATTTCCGTCTTGGATGGGGCCCGAGTGGCGATTCTTATTGGCTGTGCATTGATGCTGTTTTCCTGAGGTTCCTGTGTAAGTGTACTATTCAGGGCAGCGAAGAAGTAGTCTCTCCATCTTTGGAGTTGCTCCTGGTCGCTGCACAGCAGCCTTCCATCCACACTCTTAACGGCATGCTTTTTAGTAGAGTGCTTTCCCGAGAGCTGTTTAGTGATTTGTTACAGCATTTGCTAACTTCTAAGAAAATGTATTGGGAAGAAAAAGTTAGAAACTATGTATATTTGTATACTATATATTTTTTTGTATAAAATAAAACTTAAGCTAACTTAACTTACTTAACCTAACTAGCAGTGCTAATTCAGCTGGCCCCCGTCCAGGCTATGGGGTTCCATGGATTCAAGATGTACTGAAAATTAAGAGTTTGTGGTAGCCCACACTACTCCCAAAATCTTAAACTATCTTAATGATAAAAAAGAGACTATCTGGGCGGGGACAGCGGAGGTGTTACTGCCTCAAGTGGCCTCCGTCCAGGCGGCGGGATTCCAGAGACCCGAGTTTGAGAGAACAGCACGGGTTCATGGAAGTCAGCTCCGTTAACCCTGCTTCCTTATCCTCCCAGTACGACCTGTAAGCTTACAGAAGTACTGAAATAAGCACTTACTAGTAAGGGGTAGGCCTTACCACACCCCCCCTAGGAGTGCTTATTTTTACACACGATGTCATGGAGGGAAGGTCTTATTTTTTTACTTTCCCTAGAGTAGTTACATAAGTACTTTCATTAGGGTACTTACAGAACTGCTCATCTGTAAGGGGTATGGTAAGGCCTACCCCTTACTAATAAGCGCTCTTTTTAGTACTTCTGTAAGCTTACAAGTCCTACTGGGGTATTACAAAAATACGAAAACAAATGAGTCATCGAGCAAATTCTCACTTGTTTGAGTCTAATTCTGGACTACACCTTACCATCTGCCCTCTCTTGTAATGGGCTATATAAGGGCTCATCTAACACCAAGAAAATAAGGGGTATCTCTTACCAGATGACTACTTATATCAGTGATCGATCGGTAAGGCCGTCCTAGAATTCCTATTGGGATGGTACCCGGATCGGAGCTGAGAGCTGTCGCCCAAAACAGAGTCCGCTGGAGGGCAACTGTTTCCGCCCTATGTCCCACGAGGGATTAAAGGAGCGTAAAGAAGTATAGAAGACAATTATTGAAGACTTGTTTTTTGATCGTCGCGTCGCCATGGTTTCGTAAAGGTAAATTTGTAGCGTTGCAACAGTAGTGAATTAACTTATCCTGATTTGCAACGATTTGGAGTTTCATGAATACGCTTATCGAGTTTCATTGATGACTCCATTCTCAACAGCGATTATTGCAAATTTTAATAGTATCTATAACAAAGTGGCATAGAATTTACCCAAAAACTATATCTGTATATCTTTAAATTTAGGTCGCGTACAATCGTTGTTATGAGGGTTACGTCCCTTATTCTTAATTTTACTTTTATTCTAAATCAGCAGTGAAGAAACGCAAGGGTGAAGCATCAATAGTAGTACGAGACTCGTGCACCTTCCATAAATTACCCCATATTATACGCAACATTAATTTACCAATTCTCGGGGGTGAAAAAATAAAAGATGGTTTTAAATAGTGAAATGCTCCCCGCAAGTACGGAAGAAGTAGAGCCTCAGATCAAGAAGCAAGTTTCACTTTCGCTATAGTCTCCGCATCATAAATACAAGGACGCAATAAACGTATCGAAATTGACGTAATGATGGATTCATAACCGCAGGAGGGCATATGATGATTCTGCTGGTTGCCGCATGAAAGTTGTTGGCCCATCACCGTCACAGGAGGCAGCGGAATTTTTTCGCAACCGATCATTATTTATGTTTGGCCCCTGTTCATTTTTTCTTGCTAGCTACAGAACCATCATAAATCTAACGAGTGACTAACAAGTAAAGAAAAAAGTGACGAGTGACTGACTATAACAACACCCGGGACAGGAGCAGGATGAATGGGTCCTGCGTTGAGGGAAGCAGGATTCAACTCATCTTCGGGAAATGAATGAAGAAAAATTCCCCATAGAGGGTCATATTGAAATAGGCCAACTTCAACCTCTCGCACGGGGTGGGGATGTTGGAAAAAAATTGATAAAAAACACAATGAAAGGCGTTTTGCAAAAATAAGCGATAAATTTCGCATGATTAATGGTATGTTTGGGCTTACGTGAGTACTTTAAGGGTTTGAAATCAATGAAACCGTTGCCACCGGCAGCGATGGAAAGTTTCTCCTGCACCTCTCATGCTGCAGTTTCAACATTTTGATTGTTGGCAGCGAAAGGTGTGACAGATGCTGGTTTATTAAACTCATGGCTTCTATTGCGATTTCAATTAAAAAACGATTTTCAAGCAAATTCCACAAAATAACATCAATCTTTATTAATTCTTAATAGACGCGACTAAATAAGACATCTGAACCCGGATATTGATAAATTTCGTAATGAGATTTTTCTAGTTCCGACGTTCCACAGTTGCCGAGATGAGACTTCGCACAACATGAGAAATTTTTATAAAGGAAAACATCAAACGACGTCAAAAGTTTATTCAAACAGAAGAGGAATATTTTAATCAAAACGGGTTTTCGCAGGAGTCGTGTGGAAGGTGAAAATGAACCCCTTTTTTTAAAATAACAACACTCGACTTTGTTTGTAGAATAATCATTGTATAAGCCGCGGAGCACAGATTTTTAAATTGACAGTTTTAAAAAAGGCACGTGACTTTAGTCCTTTTAGAATTATAAATTCAATGATTTCGGTTTGATTTCTCACGAAGTGCATTTTATCATATGTTTTGGTGGCAATGATTTGTTGCGAGTCTTAAGAGGATTGCTACGGAAAATTTATTGCGAGTTTCCCAGCCGCTTCTAATAGTAAAAAGGAGTATAAAATATTGTAGTTGTTCGTTTTTTTATTTACCTACATTATATTATCAAGTTCTATTTCAAAGGTATAATTTTAATAAAATTATTAACTTCCTAGTATAGGGAAGCTCTCTGCGCCACAAAACAGAGCTTTTAAGTCGGTTGGGCTGAGGGTTAGCAACCCGCTCCCATAAAAAACACTATTGCTACGAATCGGCAAACAGTGCCTCGGAACCGGATGGACAACACGACGACGACCTTTGCTTTTCGAACAAGGACACGAATCGGATCATGGAATGTGAGAACAATCGATATAAAATCAAGATCATGGGACTGAGCGAGACCAGATGGCCCGATGCGGGGGAACATATCTGCCCAAATGGCGAGTCCTTCTTATATTCTGGGAGAAATGAAACTGAAAGCCGTAGGAGTGGTGTTGGCGTAATACTCACCAAAGAAGCCAGGTCCAGCCTCATTAGCTGGTCACCAGTTTCTGAGAGGATTATTACCGTGCGCCTACGTACCAGGCTAAGAAGTACTACGGTAGTTCAATGCTATGCTCCAACCGAAGACGCAGAAGATGACATCAAAGACGAGTTCTACATGCGACTGAATGAGGTTTTTCGCTCTATTCCAAGGGGAGACATCATTGTATTAATGGGTGACTTAAATGCACAAATCGGTCACGACAACACCGGTCTTGAACAAACAATTGGAAAACAAGGCCTAAGCCAAGTTACCAATAACAATGGTGAGCTTTTCGTTGACTTTTGTTCTTCCCATCAACTTATGGTAGGTGGAACTTACTTTTGTCACAAGAAGATACATAAAGAGACCTGGGTATCGCCCGATGGTAGAACGAGAAATCAGATAGATCATGTGGCCGTCAGCCGCAGATGGAGAACCATTCTGGAAGATGTCAGGAGCTTCAGGGGAGCGGACACTGGAAGCGACCACCATTTGGTAGTAGCAACTATTCGCCTTAGAATCGCTGCAATCAGAAACTTTCAACGTGAATCTATAAACCGTAGACGGTTTAACATTGACCTCTTGCGGGAGAGCGCTAAAAAGCGAGAATTTGCTGGAAACCTACAACAAATATTAAACCAGCACAACGTTTCTGACGACACAACTATTGAAGAGCTGTGGAGTAGGACAAAGGGCGCCATATTGATGGCTGCGGAAACGAGCATCGGTTATGTCCAAAGAAACCAGCAACACTGGATCTCGGACACAACCTGGCCAAAAATAGAACGCAGGAGAGCCCTCAAAAATAACGTAAACTCTACAAGCGACCCCGAAAGACGTTACCAACTGGAAAGGGAATACTCCCAATTACATCGGGAGGTTAAGAGAAGTGTCCAGCGTGATAAAAGGCAGCAGATAAATGAGCTCACAGAAAAAGCGGAAAACGCGGCAAACACAGGCAACAGTAAAGTGCTGTACCAAATTACTAAACAGCTCACGGGAAAGCACTCTACTAAAAAGCATGCCGTTAAGAGTGCGGATGGAAGGCTGCTGTGCAGCGACGAGGAGCAGCTCCAAAGATGGAGAGATTATTTCTTCGCCGCCCTGAATGGCTCACTCACACAGGAACCTCAGGAAAACAGCAACAATGCACAGCCGATAAGAATCAACACCCGGGCCCCATCCAAGACGTAACCGCAATTCATGCGATGGCCAATGGTAAAGCAGCTGGAAAAGATGGCATCCCGCCAGAATTGTTGAAAGGCGACTCAAGCCTCATAGCAGATGCGCTTCAGCCAATCCTCGAATTAGCATGGAACACCTGTACCTTTCCGGAGGATTGGGCGGAAGGTATCATAGTCAAAATACCCAAAAAGGGGGATCTAACAATATGCGACAACTGGAGAGGCATCTGTCTATTATCTACTGTGGGTAAAATCTTGTCCCACACTATACTATCAAGAATAAGAGAGGCAGTAGATCAAACGCTTAGAAGGCAGCAGGCCGGATTCAGGAAGGGCCGTTCATGTATAGCATATATATCATGTGGGCCTCGGTAGTCTAGGGGGTAAGGCGCCTGACTACAATCCCCAGAGGTCCCGGGTTCGATTCCCGGCGGTGCCACGGTCCTAGCCTTTCCCAATTTCCCACCTACATAACTTTCCTTCTTTCTTCTTCCCTCTTTGCATTCCTGATTCCTCCTGTCATAGCCTTCACTAGTTCTCTTCCCCGCTCCACCAAGCGCATGTCATCGGTTGGTTGATGAGATTCAACTCGTTTCAGGAGGCATAACACTCCAGCGAGTTGTTCTCGATGCCCCGATGTCAGAGTCGCGAAATGGTTGGGAGTAGGTGAAATAAAAATACCGCAGCTAGGTTGTGACAGTTCTTTCCTTCACTTCTCTCTCTATCTTCCGACTAGAGCTGCTGTTCGACATTTTCAAAAAATAAAAAAAAAAAAAAAAATACATGGTCGACAGTACAAAGGGGCCTTCCCTAAGTCTCTAGTGTGTCACATAAAAAAAAAAAAAAAAAAAAAAAAAAAAAAAAAAAAAAGATCACATCAACACCTTAAGAATAATAGTGGAACAGTCTACTGAATTCCGATCCCCCCTTTACCTTGCTTTCGTAGATTATGAGAAAGCGTTCGACTCGGTTAATAGGAGCTTTATATGGCAGGCATTACGGCGACGTGGACTGCCGGATAAGATAATAGAATTAATAAAAGCCCTATACAACAATTCCAAATGCAGAGTTCTCCATAACGGAAAATTATCCGACAGCTTTGAGGTGAGTTCAGGAGTACGACAAGGATGCTTACTATCCCCATTACTATTTCTTATAGTAATAAATGACATTCTTGTTGGCGCTCTAGATAGTAGAACAGGCGGCATACAGTGGGGTTTGCTAGATCGCCTTAAGGACCTCGACTACGCAGATGATATCTGTTTGCTGGCCCACAGACATCAGGAGCTGAAAAACATGTTAAACAATTTGGCAACAGAAAGTAGTCTAGCAGGCTTAAGGCTGAATCCGAATAAAACCAAAGAAATGCGGATAAATGCAAACACACTTGAACGAACTGCGCTGAATAACCGTGACGTGAAACTGGTAGATAAATTCTGCTACCTCGGTAGTATTATTACCGAAAATGGTGGTGCAGAAGAAGACGTCAGTTCCAGAATAAATAAAGCACGAAGCGCATATGCATGCTTGTTCCGCATTTGGAGATCAACGGAGATCTCAACCAACACCAAATTGCGGCTGTTCAACTCCAACGTTAAGGCAGTTCTTTTATACGGTTGCGAAACATGGAAAGTCTCCCAATTCATCACAGGGCGCCTACAAGTCTTCATAAACAGATGCTTACGTCGTATCCTAAAAATCCGCTGGCAAGATAGAATTTCAAATGAAGAGCTATGGCGCCGTGCCGGCCAAGAAAGGATAGACGACCAACTCAGGCGAAGGAAATGGAATTGGGTTGGCCACACCTTGCGACGCGATAACGAAAATCTAGCCAAACAGGCCCTTGACTGGAACCCGCAAGGATCCCGTCGAGTTGGAAGACCTAGAACAACGTGGAGGAGAACCCTACTAGCAGAGGCCACAACTACTGGGAGATCCTGGTCAGAGCTAAGAGCTGTCGCGCAAAACAGAGTCCGCTGGAAGGCAACTGTTTCCGCCCTATGTCCCACGAGGGATTAAGGGGCACATAGACATAGGGAAGTTATTGTAATTGGTCCGATAATCGAAATCGAAATTTTCAACGTATTTTCATTTTTCAAGGTCCCAAGAGCATTTTAAGCAAAAATTATGAAAGAAGTATGTGTGTGTTTGCGTATGTATGAGGTCATTTTTTCCTGCACGATATAGCGCGAACCAAAAAAGATAACGACTTCATTGAGGTGTCTTTCGAAGCGTATTAATGGAAATATGATCTGAAAAGATTTTTATAAAATTTGGTCAAGCAATTTTTGGTTTAAGCGACATAAGTCGTTTTTGTACCTACACGATATCGCGAAAACTATAAAAGATATCGATTTATTTGAACGGCATGAAGAGTAGTAACCAAAATACGGTCTGAAAAGATTTTCATAAAATTCTGTCGAACCATTTTTTTTTTTGTTTAAACGACGTTTGTGATTTTTGTACCTGCACGATACGACGCGAACCAAAAACTATATAGACTTCTTTGAGGTGGCGAAAAACGAAAAAATTCAGAGCATTCGGTCGGCCCTTTTTGGTTTAAATTTTAAATTTCAGCTAAGTGTCAGAAGGACCTTAAATAGATAAGTTTTGCTAATATCTTATAAACTCGGTGGAATGAGACCCGTCCTTAACAAAGTGATCTTTTTTGGGTGCTGCACAGTCTTCCCACAAAACATCACTTGTCAAAATCACTTTTAAAAATCGTGCAAAATTTCGTTACCCGTTACAAACATCACGAATATTTCAAACCTTGGACGGGGAATTGTTTTCTACGCGTGATACAGTTTCAGGATTTTGCGGTTCATGCCGGAAATTCCAGTAGTTACCAAAAAATATGTTTTTGTTTTGGTTAAGTCTGACAAGTACTTTACTTTGATTAGTTTTGCTAATATCTCCAGAAAGCTTTGGAATTTCCAAATGAAATAATTCGCTTCCCAGTTTATCAACGGCGCTTCGACACGCTCAATACGAATTCGAACACCCGCTTTAGTGTAGCGAACGAAATACGAAGAAAATATTTGTTTGTTAACGTTTAGGAAAAACAAATTCTCTAGAAAAATCTTGTGGATTTACCACTATTATAGTTATTTGAACTAGTGCTAAACGTATAACTATATTGTAAGAAGTCAGTTTATTCCCTCTTCGTTCATCATACTGGGAAGCTGATTATGTGGACCGAAGGAGTCAAACCCACATCCCAACTAGTTTTATTTTATAGTCATAGTAGTATAATTCGTCCGTCTAATTCCTGCAGGAGGGGAAGTGAAAATTTCCCCGCTTTTTCTGTCATGAGAAAGTAAAGAAACACAAATTGGGTGAATTCTTGCTCCCGCCGGATCCCACAATCGAGTTCTGGAACAAAGCTAAATACAAAACTACTCACGCACACGCAAGTTCATCCTATTTGTAAACGGAAGCTTAACTCTCTGCCTCATGGTGCCTGTTTAGACGGGTCGCGGCCACCACTTTTCAACACGAAATTTGTTGATGCGGTGGTGTTCGGGTGGGAGGGAAGTGCGTGTCGATTTTAAAGCGACTCACGTTCGTCTTTTCTGATCAGCTATTTGTTCTAATTCCATTTTGTGTTTTGTTCTAATTCCATTTGACAGCTTTAGAGATCCATTTTTGTTTCAGAGTCTGAGATGAGCAGACCTGTTTTAATGAGGAAAGAGAATCTTGTAACTTATGTTCTCTAGGGTTGGCCAAAAAAAGCAATTATTAAATTAAAAGTAAACACATGAAAAATCTGTGGAAGTAATTATTAAAACGGATGAGCTGAAGCTAGATGTTAAATTAAAAAATTAATTTAACAATTATTATAAGAGAATTCAATAAAATAATAGTCAAAATAAAATAATAAAATCATTTCCCGTTTTTCCACTTCCCCGCACTCCGAGCTAGACATCGCCGGCGCTGCAGCATTTATCGGCCAGCTGATAGGAATCGTCTTGTTTCAGCAGGCATAACACTGCAACAGGATTGTTCCCGTTAGCCCCGATGGTTGCATCGCCGGCGGAGCCAGCCACCCATGAGGTCATGGACCTTGCGTCGGAGAGGCCCCTAAACAAAAACAAACATTTTTCTATTGTTTTTTGTAACATTAGGGGTCTCTCTTCGAACTTCTCTCACGTGATGTGCCACCTACATATCCATGCCCCGGCCATTCTCGCACTAAGTGAGACTCAAGTTACCGATTCCGATCTTGATCGATTTCAGGTGACTGGGTATAGCTTAGTGCACAATTTCTCTGACCATAGGGGTGTCGCCATGTATGTTAGGAATGACGTGGCTCTCCAGAAGGTGTGCAATAGCACATCTTCCGACTTCAATTACATATGGGTGAAAATAATCCTTCGTAGCCACGTCATATTCTTCTGTTTTCTATACAGAAGTCCTAATATAAGTAATGAAGCCTCAACGTTAGCCTTCGATGCTATATCTGAACGAATCTCCGGATTTTTATCTTCCCACCCGGAGTGTGAAATCATTGTTGCGGGTGATTTTAACGTTCATAATGTCAATTGGCTAAATTACTCGAATGGCACCAGTGTTTCTGGCAAAGACGCCGAGATCTTTGCAGACTTAAATAATCTACACCAAATCGTTAATTGTCCGACACGAATTCCGGATGTTTCAGGTCACGGAGCCCATCTTCTTGACCTATTTCTCACTTCGCATCCCACTCGATATTCCGTCGAGGTGAGCTCACCCCTTGGCAACTCGGACCACAAACTAGTCAGTGCCAATTTCCCATATCCATCTTCCACTCCAACCGGCACAGTTCCCAAAAGAACTGTCTGGCACTATGGGAAAGCCAACTGGTTGGGTCTCACTCGTTTCTTTCAAGCCACTGACTGGAATTTGTGTTTCCGCGGTGCCAGTGCGAACTATGCTGCGCTCTGTATTACCAAAATAATACGGGCAGGAATGTGTTTGTTCATTCCTCATTCTACTAAGTCTATAAAGCCTAGGCCAAATAGATGGTTTAATGGGGAGTGCAAGAACGCAATTAATGCTAAGGAAGCCGCCTATAGAGCGTACAAATGTTCCCCAAATGAGTCACTTCGACGTGAATATATGATATCGAGAAACTCCTGTAATTCCATCATCAGGAAGGTCAAAACGTCATTTGACGACAAGATGCGAAGTAAGATCCTAAATACACGCGTAGGCAGCAAAAACTTCTGGTCCTTGGTAACTTCCATCAAGAAGAATTTCACGTCTTCCGCAGTTCCTCCATTTATCAATGGGGAGGAGGTGATAACAGAAAGCAAATCCAAGGCCGATTTATTGGCATCTCTGTTCGCCTCAAATTCTTCTCTACCCGAAGCTGATACGTCACCACCGGTCCTTGAGCGCAACGCCCATTCAATGGACGGAATCTTCTTCAGAACGCGCGAGGTGTATAAATGTCTCAAAGAACTCAACGTCAATAAATCCACTGGCCCAGACAATATTCCCCCTATGGTACTTAACAAATGTGCCTCACCTTTGGCTAAACCTCTGCGCAAACTTTTCGCCCTGTCATACTTCTCCGGAGTTTATCCCAACTCTTGGAAACTAGCTCATGTTCAGCCCATTCCCAAAAAAGGTGATGCCAGCGACCCTTTAAACTACCGCCCAATAGCAATTACTTCTGTTCTCTCCAAAATCATGGAGATAATAATCAATCGAAGGTTGATGAAATATCTGGAATCCAACCAAATTTTACACGACAGGCAGTACGGCTTTAGACCGAAAAGATCTACTGGCGACCTTCTTGTGTGTCTGACTGAGGCTCTCAACCAAAACATCCATCGCTTCGGTGAATCTGGTTTGGTTGCTCTAGATATATCCAAGGCTTTCGACAGAGTATGGCATCCCGCTCTGCTGCTTAAACTCCAAGCTATTGGTATCGACTCAGTTCTAAGGAACTGGATTGAGAGCTTTCTTTCTGGCCGTTCAATCAAGGTAGTATTGGATGGCGTTAAATCCAACCCTCATTCCATCTCGGCCGGCGTTCCCCAAGGCTCGATTCTCTCACCTGCCCTCTTTCTTATATTCATTAATGATCTGCTCTCAATCCCATCCAACCCACTTCACAGTTTCGCCGATGACGGTACTTTGCGTTACTCCCACACCTTCGATAATATAGGGCAAGCACGTGCCAGACCTTGTCCCGTCGACCGTGAACTAATGTCCAATTCTATTAACGGGGACATTGAACTTATTCTTGCTTGGGGCCGCAAGAATCGTGTCGAATTCAACGCAACCAAAACTAAGTACTGTCTCATCTCTACAAAAACCTGCACCACCCGTCCCTCTATTTCAGTGGACAATAAGAATGTAATGGCTGACCCATCTCTTAACATCCTAGGCGTAACCTTATCTTCTGATCTGCGATGGAATAATCATATATTCCAAATCGCCAAACAAGCTTCCCAATGCCTGGGTTTCCTCAAGAGATGCAAATTCCTTCTTCGGCCAACTGCTCTGGCTACAATCTACAAGTCCTTCATTCGGCCCCGCCTTGAATACAACTCCTATATCTGGGCGGGTGCCCCAAAAACCACCTTGGCTTGGCTGGACAAGGTGCATGACCGCGCCATCAAACTAATTGGCGATAGCACCCTTTGCTCCTCCATCAACCCTTTAAGCCATCGCAGAAATGTAGCAGCCCTTAGCAAATTTTACCGCTATTACCATAGCGACTGTTCCACTGAAATTAGAAACCTCATGCCTACACGGCAAATTTTTTCCCGCAACACAAGACTAGCCAACTCGGCTCACCCGCATACGCTACAGCCCTCCTCTTCGCGCACATTACGTTTTAGTAGTTCGTTTATAAATAGAACAACTCGATTGTGGAACTCCCTTCCACAGTCGGTGTTTCCGAACTCATATAATATCTTAGAGTTCAAACGCAAGGCACATCGACATCTACTCACGCACCCTCCAGACCCCTAACCTATCCTTTCTCCTCTATCCTTCAAATCAAGCTTACTACTAGACACTGACCATGACTTGAACGACATGACAGACATGTAGTACAAAGGGTGATTCCTAAGCTTGTATTTACCACATAAAAAAAAAAAAAAAAAAAACATTTTTATGAATATATTTTGACACCTTTGGTAGAAATCGTGATTAATTTTTTTTTGAAATAAATTTCGATTGCGTATAAGGAAGCTATTGAATTTAGCGAAATCATTATAATAAGAACTTTTTTGTAGAGCACACGATTCTCTACGAAACTGTTATGAAGACATATTCGTTTTCTCTATGTATTGACAGTGTATTCTCGATTTATAGTTTTGTTATTACATTAGCATTGCTTTTTAATTTAACTTATTGTCAGTCAGTAAAATATTTTTGTTTTAATTGGATGTTATAAGTTTTCTTTATACAAGAATAGAAGATATTTATTTAATTTGAAATCCTTGGAGCCTGCCAACTCGTTTCGTTTTCGGTCAATGAAGTGCGTGGATATAAAATTTTCGGCTTCGGCAAACCTTCGGCTTAATTGGCCGAAGCGGAATGTGCGGCCGAATGTGTGCTTTCGGGCTAAGTTGGCCCGACACTATGGACACTAATTATTGGCGCTTGTGCAAGAGCAAACTGCCACAGTTCCCAAATCCCAATCCTTTTGTCATTTTGATTTCAGATACTATCCCCAGAAATCCCAGATTTATAAG
The DNA here is from genome assembly GCA_949987705.1 of Thereva unica. Taxonomy (NCBI): domain Eukaryota; kingdom Metazoa; phylum Arthropoda; class Insecta; order Diptera; family Therevidae; genus Thereva; species Thereva unica. The sequence continues at coordinate 82,372,328 of OX465283.1, read as the reverse complement.
GGAAAACTATGGGTGATGATGTAGTGAGTAAATTGAATTTAATATATTACGAATAGATACTTATAAAGTCTGCATTGTTTTTGCTAAGTAGCTAGCTGAAGATGAAGAAAACAATATGCTCAATCATAAGGACCACTACGGTCAAATTGGATGTACATCCAGATTTTCATCGAAGCCATAGGCGCAATGTATTTTGATCAGCCGACCAGCTCACAATCGATAGTTTTGGAGCAAAGTCGAAGAACCAAAAAAACCATCCAAAAAAACGAACACACGACAAAAATCATTTTAGAAATGGCTGAACTAAAGAAAGAAAAATTAAAAGCAGAAATTGGAAAAACAAGAGCTAAAATAAAGGTATATGAGCTAAAAAGGAAAGTGGTGGAGGAAATAAATGACAATGCTCCGAAATGAGCTTCTCATTATTGAAAATTTCTTATAATTTGCCTGTGAATTCCTTTTATTATTTGAATTGAATTCGAATTTGATTTATTGTTGTAGTTGAATTATTTTGATTTAATTTAATTTTTCATAATAAATAAATAATGAATTTATGTTTTGTTATTGAAATATATTTTAATGTTAAAGTCTTACAAAATTTTTTCGTAACTATAAAAAGAAATTATTGAAGTTATACTTCTTTAGGCGCGTTTTGAAAATATTATAAGATTAAATTTTGAGGATTTCGCAACACAGAAATGCGCAACACACGAATCCGAGAAGGCACGGCACGGGGGATATGCACGAAGGGGTGGAGGCAATGGAGGGCAAGCATTTCAACTCCCATTATTCCTGCGCACTGGGCTTACCATTATTATGGGTATATGAAAATTCGTAGTCGATGCCGGTTCCCGATGTCGATCGGTGAGGGGGTTTTTATGGTGGGAAATAAATTTCATGTTCGATTCATAAGCTAAGCGTAAGTTGGGTTTTTCGTGGGCATTGGAAGATTCGTAGTGTTTAAGGCACAAACATATTAGCCGCGCCAAACAGGCTGTGCTTTTATTTTTGTATCGCTGACTAACATTTTTCAGAGTTATTTTACCAGTATACTTAATTTCTAGATCGCCCGTAGACTGATGTTTGTGTTTCAAGCTTAAATTTCGTTTGGCATGAGTTTACTCGCTAACTCTGCCGCTGTCAGAATGCCTTCAATGACTATTTTTCTTACCAATTTATTCGCGTGCATGATTAGTTTGAGAAGTCTGTTTTGCATTAGCTATGACAGGATTTGTGCATTACGTATTTTCCTTCGAATACCTGTAACTCATTTGCCACCATATGAGGAAATCGTAGGATAGTACTGGTCGAACTATTGTCTTATAGAGCAAGGTTTTAGTTTCTTTTGGAAGCGTCTTACATTTAATTAACGGTTTTAGTCCTGCTACTATTATACGGGCGTTTTTCAGTTTGAGTCTTATGTGTGGGCTCCACTTTAATCTGTGGTGCATCTGGACTCCCAGATACTTCATAAAATATTTGGGTTTAATTGTGCGACAATTAATGGTTGTTTTGCAGAGTTTTGATTCCCGCGGCGCGTTTCTATGTCCTTTAACTGAGGGACTCCTGAAACAGGTTATTAAATTTTCCCCTGATTAATTTCTATATTCCATTTATCTTGGTAAAGCTATTGTTGACGTGTGTTTGGAGGTCTACCGTGTCTTTAATAGGTGAAACACTTGTATCCCAAACTAGTGTATCGTCAGAGTATTGTATGCAAGTTATGGTAAGGAGAGCAATTTTGTGGGGGAAGTCGTGTATACATTACATATATTGAAAAGCTTAAGGCCTAGAATGGACCTCCAGACTCCAGATTCAATTTTTAACGGTTGAGAGGTCAGCTCTGTGAAACAGTTTAAATTTACAAGTTGTTATAGTGTTATGGCCATACACAAAAATGAGGAGAATTTTCTGGCAGAGGCAGAGACCTACTAACTTTCTCCAAAACCATGTAATTCTAACCATAAATAATGACCGATTGGTTTCAAAAACACGACACGGCACCACCATTGATGCTGTATTTGCGTGATACGTTATGTCCTTAGTATGAACCTCTTCGTATCATATTTCAGTTACCCTAATACCAAAAATTACTCAGAAAGATACGACAATGTAATCCTTTATGTGCGAAGAAAAAGGAAAGTAAAAATCAACTCAAAGTAAAAATCAACTTCTCTATTCATATACGCGCTCCGGAATGGCGAGAGGGTGGAGCAACGGCAAACTACACAAACACATGCAGAGCAGGAAGTACACGAAGATGGTACATGAATTCACACAAGCAAAATAAAAGTCCAGACGGCACAAAAAATAGCGGAGAAGAGAAATCAGTACGTCCCTTTCGCACTACGTGAAATAACATTTCTTTATTTACTCTCTCTTTCTTCGATTTTTGTTTTGTTTTTAAATTGAATTTTGTCTCGTTTGCACCTTGTCGATTGATATATTCACTCGCAAGGTAGCTTATGGGAAATTTTGAGAGTGTCGTATCTTTGTGGGTAATTTTTGCTAATACCCTCGACACACTAGCACACTTAATCCGGGCTGTGACGTCAGAATGACGTAAACTCCATTTTATTTCCATATCTGTTATATTGGTCTACGTCATTTTGACATCATAATCTGGAATAAGAGTGCTAGTGTTTCTCCGGTATAACCCGCTCAATTCAATTGAGTAACCAAAAGCACAAGAAGAAGAAGAAGCGGAAAATGAAAATAATTTAGTAGTGACGTCTATTGCAGTGGTGTCTAAGAAAGTAAAATGAGTCTACCCAAAGTCGGTGAACCCACAGGCACAGGAATTGTTGAAATGCAAAATATCAATTGCTGCGCTATCGGAACTACGGCTTACCGGATCCGGGATATTGACAATCGTCCCGCCAACAATCGACGAAACGATGATGCTTTACTATTCCGGTGGTGAGAAAAGAGAGGCCGGCGTCGGCTTTATGGTCGACCGACGGGCTGCCAGCAGCGTTATCGCATTCCAACCGATATCCGAGCGTTTGGCGGTTATAACCATCAGTGGAACGATCAAGACCCATATCATATCTGTTTATGCGCCAACCGAGACCAGCACGGACACGAACAAGGACGAATTTTACGATTAGCTTCAACAGACGCTGGATATGATACCTCAAACCGAATTAATAATTCTCGCGGGGGATTTCAATGCACATTCAGGAGTAGATCGAACTGGCTGGGAAGAAACCATGGGCAAATTCGGACACGGAGTAATTAATGACAACGGCTTACGCCTGCTTTCATTCGCATCGTCAAACAACTTGATCGTTGGCAACAGCATTTTCCGCCATCCACTCAAACACCAACTCACCTGGCGAAATCCATCCGGCAAAGACTCGGCGATGTTAGACTACGTTTTGATCAACACAAGATTCCGATCGACGCTTAAAGACGTACGTGCAATGCGTGGACCCGATTGCGGATCGGACCATTATCTTGTTCGAGCGAAATTGCAGATGCGATTGCAAAGAGCGAAGAAAACGGAGCCACCACCAGCCAAGAAAAATTGGGCGTGCCTACAGCACCCGGCCATCGGGCGAGAGTTTCAAATGGCATTATCCAACAAATTCGCGGCGCTCGCAATACCGGACGATATCGATGTAGAAGAAAGGCAATTGTCGGAGTCTGTTGTGGAGTGTGCAATGGAGTTGTGTCCAACTATCCGTAAACGGACGCAGCCATGGATCTCGGACAGCTGTCTGGACCTCGTCGATCAGCGGAAGCGCATGAAACACGTCGACTTTGAGGAATACCGAAGATTGAACAAAGAAGTTCGGCAGAAAATGAAATTGGAACGAGAAGCGTACTGGAATAACGTTGCGGCCGACATGGAAAAAGCGGTGTCGAGGCACGAGTACCGGACGCTGTACCAGACAATCCGCCGGTTAGGCGGCAAAACAACATCAACAAACGACAACATCAAAAAATCGGATGGAACTTTTGTGACTTCTGCCCATGAACGCCTGGAGCGGTGGAGAGCATTCTTCCACCAGCTGTATAACCACGATCCGCCGCAAGGTCCAGCACCCGAACCACCGATTATCGAACAGCCGATGAATCAGTTTCTCGATACCGAACCAACAATTATCGAGGTGAAGACAGCAATAAAATCGCTGAAAAATGCAAAAGCGCCGGGAATAGACCAAGTAACCGCCGAGATGATCAAAGCTGGAGGTGATGTCTTATCACAACGACTTCATGTCCTCATAACACACATATGGCATTCGGATCGTGTCCCTTCGGTATGGAAGAAAGCGATCGTTGTCCCAATTTTGAAGAAAGGCGACAGTCGGGAATGCAAGAATTATCGCGGTATTAGCCTTCTTTCGATCGTCGGTAAAGTATTTACGAAAATAATACAATCGAGGCTACAGAAACATCGAGAGCAAACGAGCCGGGAGGAACAAGCGGGATTTAGACCACATCGAGGATGCATTGATCAAATATTCGCCCTCCGTCAGTTAATGGAAGAAAGAATTCGTTGCGGCAAACGAATTGTCGTCGTTTTCATCGATTTCAAATCCGCTTTCGATTGCATCGATTGGAACAGCTTGTGGAGAGTCTTGGTAACCGAACACGTGCCATTGAGAATCATCCAACTTCTCCAAGCGTCGTACGATGGCTCAACCAGCAGCGTTCGTATTCGAAACGACTTATCCGAGGAGTTCCCGATTCAGACGGGTGTCCGACAGGGAGACGTCGCTTCGCCACTTCTCTTCAACGTTGTGATCGACGCGATTATGCGTGAATCATTCGATGGGCGACTCGGAGTTCAATACGACGACAACAACTTCGTAACAGACTTAATGTTCGCCGACGATAGCGCTGTTTTCGCCGACACGGATGCCGAAGCAACGGACATCTTATACGATATTTCCCGCATCGCCCAATCATACGGGTTAAAAATCAATGCGGAAAAGACCAAAGTGCTCACAACGGATGGATCAAGAGCCAGTGTTCACCTCGATGGAACCCAAATCGAACAGGTTCCAAGGTTCAAATATTTGGGATCATTGGTTGAGGAAACGAAAGTAGCATCGACGGCCGACGTTCACAGCCGTATCGGCCAGGCAACAGCAACATTCGCCTCGCTCAAGTGGTGCATATGGAAACGAGCAAATATCTCCATCAAAACAAAACTACGTCTTTACCGAACGTTGATTCTTCCGATTCTTCTTTATGGATCTGAAACGTGGACACTGCTCAAACCGGACGTTAAGAAGCTCGAGGTCTTCCAAATGCGATGTTTGAGGCAGATCCTCCGTGTCTCACTCCGTGATCGCCTTCGAAACGAGGTTGTCAGACAAAGATGCGATCAGCAAACACTGATCGAAGAAGAAATGCAAAAACGTCGACTACGGTGGTTTGGACATGTTTGCCGAATGGATGATAACCGCTTGCCACGTAAACTTCTCTGGCGAGACCGTCCTGCAGACTGGAGAATACAGCGATCGGCACCGAAGAAAACCTGGTTGAAGAGTATCGAGGGTGACTTAAAGAATCAACGATTATCAGTTACCGAGGCTCGAGACACCGCCAAAAACCGAGAAGAATGGAAGCGAATCGTGAATAGAGTTCGGGACCCAGCGGTACCGACAGCAGCGTATCCGTTGCGGGGACGTCCCGCTCGGACTGCCAGCTAACGGATCAAAGAAGAAGAAGACAGGCTCATACAAACGTGGAAGGATGGGTCACGAGAGAGCATGGAGAGGTGAGTTACGAGATCATACCTCCATCGGTTCGAACAAGATGAGTCCACGCAATACCCAGCATTCTTCAATGTGATAGAGGACACAAACCATGTCCTTTTGAAATGCCGGAGATTAGCCGACCAAACTGCTGCGCTGTAACCGGTTAAGAGCAACGAACGCAACAGACTAACTAAAATGGTACGATCTTGTGATCTATGGAAAAAAGTGAAGGGGAGGCTAAATAACCTCAATCAGAAGCTAAGGCGGAAAGAACCCAATGGGAAGAGTGTAAGGCGTAGAAATACCAGCAGTATTATCAAGTAAATAAAAACTAATCCCGCTTTTGGTGCATAGTATAAAGCTTAACATGCATTACGTTTTGACAGAAAATTATCCAGTCTTAAGAGAATTTGATGAGAGATCTTAAGCCTGTCTTTAGACCATTGTAATTAGGCCAAATGAGTCGACCAGTAAGTGATTTTAGTTAGGATTAGAATCGGGTATAACCGAGAGGCTGGAGCGTGTCGGTATCATGTCTTAAAAGTCTTAAAATCTCGCCAAAGAAGTATAACTTCTAATGCGCGAACATAAGTACACACACACTAACTGTTTTTTATTATCTCTCGCCATTGAACAAAATCATTGGGATGGATACTGTTTTCTGACGAGTGCGGTAATAGTGGATCAGTATCTTCTGGAATTATTTCAACGAGTATATCAGATACTGGGACTGCTCGATCTCGTAACATGTTATGACAACGATATCTATTACATGATTTTCCAACTTTCGTCGACTTTCTGAAAAGGAAACGTCCCAATATTATTATCTTGGTAAATGAGTGAGGACTTACTGACACCCACTACTGGAAAACGTCTTTTTCAGACTCCAATTGAGGACCTTGCTGCAAGAGGGGGGCAGCTCCAATTTTTCGATTTTCGGTTTTTTTTCACTTACTTTACTTAAAAAAAATATGCTCATCATTTGGTGCATGTTCGGAGTAGTATCGACGAAAAGCAAGAGCGCTATAGAAATATTTGGATCTGCCCCCTAAGTTTTCGTTCTACGTTTGGTGCAAAACAGAGGCAGATCTGGTAAAGTTTGAATTTTTTTTATTATTAATAATAACATCATTGTTACTTCTGATGTTACGTTTATTGTTTAAATAAAAAATTAATACTATTTGTGTGTTTTTTTAGCTATTATCCAATAAAACGAAGTCAAATATTGGTCAAATATTGAAATCTTGGTGCAAAAGGGGGGCAGATCCAAATTTGAAACGGCTCCCAAACTCTTAAAAAAGCTATAATAACTCTAAAAACTATACTATCATCCCATAATATATGTATATTTTTAATTAGCGTATAATTAATAATCAAAGGTATAATCGTTATTTTTTAAAACGTTTTTTTTAATTTACCAAAGTTCTTAAAAACTGGATCTGCCCCCCTCTTGCAGCAAAGTCCTCAATTGTTCTTTACACAATTAGGCAATTAATGCTTCTTGATATCGCCGCTCTGCAGGTGTTTTTTATTCGCTAGTGCCGTCAATATTCGTTCCCAGAATCTCCAAGGATGACAGAATCATTTTTTAATGGCCGAAAAATTAAAAATGTCTTGGTCAAGACTACTACCAGGCCATCAAAAGGAATGAAACATAAATATTGATTATTATATGCATAAAAGTAACTTTATCAATATCAACCGAGCAACAATATCAATAATTTTCATATCAGCGTCAACAACAACTTGAGCGGTTATGGAAAATATGCCTTTCCGGTTCCGGAACAGTTCAGTGTTGTTTACGCCTGCAGATTCAATTGGAATATGAGTCCCTGAAAAGAGTTCATGAGTGCAAGAATCAGTCAATTTACACATTAGTAAAATTATATCTAACTAAATCAACGTACCGTCTATGACACCAACAGTTTTGGGGATTCCTGCAATGGCATAAAACTTTACTTTCGTAGAGTTTAGTTCCTCTGCTGTCCGGGGAAATACAATCCACTGCTCAGCTAATTTAGTAATTGCTGGAGAAGTTCTGCGTAGCACTCTGCAGACAGTTGCCTTCGATACCTTAAAGCAGGGGTTCCCAACCTTTCTGTGGTGCGGGCGCTCGCCATTGCAAAACAAACTGGCGAGCACAAGTCGGATTTAAAAAAGAAAACAAAATTAAATATTATGTCCTTTATTATAATATTAATTACCGTAAACAATCATCAAGGTTGGCGTTAGTAATAGTCCGGGCGCTAGAGCATTTCCAGTGGTTATGGCGTGATGTAACGGACTTTTTTGGTGGAATGGGTCAGAAATGATATCCTCAACAATATTTAGGGGGTGCGCAAGCATGAAACTCCCAGGAAAACTTTTGGTAGCCCAAAAACTGAAAAGTTCACTAAAAATTCCCTGTTTTTTGGCCTTTCTTGTTAAACATCTCTTAACGAAGGCTTCTAGGCGAAAAATTTGTTCAGCATGTTTTGTTCGTTATTGAATTTGCTAAAACTTACCCTAAGGTGGATTTTCGAAATTTGAATTTTTGCATTGCAAAATAGCCGAAAACCGCGAAAAAAAGTACCTCACTTTAAAGTTAGCACAAGGAAAGGAGAGACCATTATCTTCCAATTTAATTTAATTAAACTGCAACTAAGGCGTTTTTTCCACAAAAATTGCTAACTTGGCGACGCCAGGAATGCTAGGCGCGTTTCAAATTCGCTCGAAAAGGACTCAGTTTCTATTGCACCAATTTAACTGCTTTCTTTTTATATTTCAAAAAGGAATCAAAAAGGTTTAATTTTACTGGATGAATCGATATGGACAAATTTTTTTCAGACTAGTAGAGGCCGAGTAGTTGCTTAGAGCGTGGTGTTAGTACAATTGTACAATACAAAGGATGTCATTGTGAGTTTCTAGACTAATATTCATTCAGCAGCAGAAGAGCCGGTTCTTCAAGTTAATCTACACTGGTATTCTTTCATCGCGAGTAACTTCAGCGGGAAAACTAGCGAGGGGTTACTTTTGTAACCCAAGAATTCTTTAATGATTTGTGTAACGGCCTGCATGGTAATCGAAAAATTCTATTGGAAATTTAGGAAATTGGAATTCTTTACATTGTAATGGCTAGGTAAGCAACTAGCTAATGACTTGTGGAATATATTAGTTGGAGATTTAATGTGCTTTTATTATTCTTTGTCTTTGTTTTGTCGAAGCCTCTTTTCTTGAGTTTATTCCGACAAAGTGCAGTCGTGTGCTGAGTCCTGCTATTTGCAATAATTGTAAATGTTTTAACGTTCATGGCTTTAACAGAATACGCAGATAGTTTTGGTCACACTTCAAATAAATGCATTTTTAATCTAATGTTCCAAAAATTTTAAGGAATAGTTGGTTTTTCGTTAATAGTTAAGAATAGTGATGCACAAGAATGGTCATTCAGTTTTCTCCTCCAAGCTTCTCGCTGACTGGCTAGAGTCCTCCAATTTCGTACGCCCAACAGGTGTTCAGCGTCTGTATCTACGGCAGCTTTTCCTCGGCCATCCTGCTGTCACCGATTATGATTCCCTTATATCTGATTATCATTTTATCTGATTTTCCACATACCGTTTACGTTTAATGGTCCAATAATGTGTCTTAAGATTTTTTTCTCAAAAGCTCCTAATTAGTTTGCGACTTCAGGCCTTATAAGAGATTTGTATAGTTCAAATTTAGTTTTCCTGTATAACAATCTTGATTGAAGTACTTTACGCAGTGAATAAAAACTTTGAATGCCCTGTTGTATTCTGCTTTTAACTTCCTCCAGCTCTTCGTTTGTTGACGACACTATTGTTCCTAGGTATTTAAAGCTCTTCACTACCTCTATATTGGTCTTGCAGTCATGTCTTCGTCTTGTACATTAAGCAAAACCAAGAATAAGACTAAAAAAAATTCAAACAAAATTCGGTAATTTTTCTAATTTGTTTAAGAAATTATGTTTAACAATATTTTATTGAAAGTTGTGCTCAATAGAAACTGAGTCCTTTTTCGAGCGAATTTGAAACGCGCCTAGCAATTCCTGGCGTCGCCAAGTTAGCAATTTTTGTGGAAAAAACGCCTTAGTTGCAGTTTTTTGCCAAAAATCTTAAAAAAATTAAAAACCATAACAAAAATTTAAAAACCAGAATTTTAATGATTGGATATTGTAAAGAGAGTCTTAGAGCATACGTAAAAAAATCAGGACCAACATGGGAGTTTTTCTTTTGGCGCAGTAACAAATTTAACTTTTTAAATTCACTTAATTGCAAATTTCATTATGCAAAAACTATTTGACCGACCGTGATCGGGTTTTGGATATAAGTTAATCATGCCTTTAACTATCTAATTCCAAAATTAAATTGGAAGATAATGGTCTCTCCTTTCCTTGTGCTAACTTTAAAGTGAGGTACTTTTTTTCGCGGTTTTCGGCTATTTTGCAATGCAAAAATTCAAATTTCGAAAATCCACCTTAGGGTAAGTTTTAGCAAATTCAATAACGAACAAAACATGCTGAACAAATTTTTCGCCTAGAAGCCTTCGTTAAGAGATATTTAACAAGAAAGGCCAAAAAACAGGGAATTTTTAGTGAACTTTTCAGTTTTTGGGCTACCAAAAGTTTTCCTGGGAGTTTCATGCTTGCGCACCCCCTAAATATTGTTGAGGATATCATTTCTGACCGAGTCCACCAAAAAAGTCCGTTACATCACGCCATAACCAAAAGTAATAGCTTTCACTGCTCTAGCGCCTGGACTATAAGTTGAGATCTGTTTTTTGATTTTATCGTGTTCATAGTGGAAAATAATGATTCACACAAATACATACATATATGGAAGCAAAACAGGATTTGATTTTTAAAGCTCCTTTCTTCAAAAGATTATACTTTTTAATATCAACTAAATTCCCAAAGCTTTCATCCGTACAGTGAGATTTTAATATGATGTCATTTTGAAAATCTAAAACTTCTTCTTCTTGAAGAAGTTCTGCTATAGAATTAGAAGTTTCAGTAATGTCTACTTGTGTAGTAAAAGGATGTACAAAAAAACGAGTGTGCGTAGGACCACACTTTAGAAGTGTTAACTTCTATGGCTAGTCTAAATTTCCAAATCCATCTTAATGCAGGACGATAAGGATTAATATATTTTATTTATGAATATTCTGTTAAAGTTTATTTAATTGTTACTTATATGCACTAACTGCATTCAAGGACAGAGCCTATTATTCCAAATCTTGAGAGTTTAACAAGTAAAATATGATGGTCTACCTTATCAAAGGCCTTGCTGAAGTCAGTATAAATAGCAGAGATTTGATGGCTTTTCTGCTACTTGAGGTTTGAAGTGGTCGAACACCCTTTTCTGAAGGCGTGCTGTTGTTGTTCATTTAAGTGTGCGTCGATTAAAGGGAAAATCTTGTCGTGGTTGAGTTTTTCAAACAGTTTGGGGATTGATAATAAAATGGCAATACCTCTATAGTTATCCACTGAGTGCTTATCAGACGCCTTATGGAATGGTATGAGGTAGGATTTCTTCCACAACGTAGGGAACTTTCCTAACGACAATGACCTATTAAGGTTTATTGTAGTTTCCCAGCAAATTCCCCCCTTTTTTGCTCTCCCATCTACGGTTTATGGCATCGTGTTGGGCGTTTCCAATTGCGGCCATTTTGAGGCGAATAGTTGCTACTATCAAATGGTGGTCAGTTCCAGTGTCTGCTCCTCTAAACTTCCTGACATCCTCTAGAATAGTTCTCTTTCTGCGGCTGATGCCCACGTGATCTACCTGGTTTCTCATTCTACCATCGGGTGATACCCAAGTCTCCTTGTGTATCTTCTTGTGTCAAAAGTAAGTTCCACCTACCATGAGTTGTTGGGAGCCACAAAAGTTACCAAAAACAAGCTCGTTTCTGTTAGTGATCTGGCCTATGCCTTGATTTGAGTTTATGTCCTGACACTGTACGTATTTTGTAGGTGAAGTTGACATTTTTGTTAAAAAACCTAAAAGTTAGACTTTGACGACTCAAATTGGTAAGATAGAACCATCAATTTTACTATCAGAGATAGGTGAAGGAATTTTGCGTACCTTATCTCTATAAATAGGTTATACGGTTGCACAAATACAGGGTGATATGTAAAACTCTATCTTTGTATAGTTCTGACCCTATTATTCAAAACGGACAAAGATTTCAAAATAGGCGCCATAGTAACTTATATTCAGCTCAAAAAGATTACACATAGCTATTGGAGATGGTACCAAAGTCCATACATTTTCTGGCATCCTCCTTTGAGTTGCACTGAATCGCGATTCGATAACTGAATGTATATTTATTGAGAAAATCAAAGAAAAAAAAACAAAATTTCTCTTCCAAAAAATTAAAATCTTTAAATCTTGTTTCAAATTCAGTTCTAAGATTCCTGAGTATTTTTGATACGATGCAGTATCATCTAAAATTGATTTAATGAACTGATCTTTTCCTCGCAATGACAATTTTAATTCGGTGTTTGGTTATATCAACCATGAAAGAAATCTTGAAACCATTTTGGATCGCAAAAAAGCTTGTGTCTTGATTTTTAGCTTTTAGAAATTGACATACTTCTTCTTTCAAATCCCAGAATTGTTTGAGAATCTTGGAGCAAGATAACCAACGCACCTCCGTATAGTAGGAATCTCGCGAATGATAAAAGATATAAAGGGGATAAAAGGGGCCTCGGTAGTCTAGGGGTAAGGTGCCTAACTACTATCCCAGAGGTCTCCACGGATTCGATTCCCGGCGGTGCCACGGTCCTAGCCTTTCCCAATTTCCCACCTACATAACTTTCCTTCTTTCTTCTTCCCTCTTTCCATTCCTGATTCCTCCTGTCATAGCCTTCACTAGTTGTTCCCCGCTCCACCAAGTGCATGTCATCGGTTGGTTGATGAGATTCAACTCGTTTCAGGAGGCATTACACTCCAGAGTTGTTCTCGATGCCCCGATGTCAGAGTCGCAAAATGGTTGGGAGTAGGTGAAATAAAATACCGCAGCTAAGTTGTGACAGTTCTTTCCTTCACTTCTCTCTATCTTCCGGCTAGAGCTGCTGTTCGACATTCACTCTATACGAAAAAAAAAAATAGATTGTCGACAGTACAAAGGGACTTTCCCTAAGCCTCTGTCTAGTCTGTCACATAAAAAAAAAACTTTAAAAATCGTGCAAAAATTTCGGTAACCTTTACAAACAGCACGAATTTTTCAAACCTTGGATCAGCACTTTTTGACGGGGAATTGTTTTCTACGTTCTACAGTTACAAGAAATTGCGATTCACCCCGCGTTTTCTAGTAGTTACCACAAAATTTGTTATTTTTTGGTCAAGTCTGACAAGTACTTTACATTGATTAGTTTTGCTAATATCTCCGGAAAGCTTTGAAATTTCCAAATGAAGTCAATACGAATTCGAACACCCGCTTTAGTGTAGCGAACGAAATACGAAGAAAATATTTGTTTGCTAACGTTCAGGAAAAACAAATTCCCTAGAAAAATCTTTTAGGCCCGTATTCTTAGTCAGTTCTTATTCAAAGTTCATGCTTAAGCAATTGCTTAAGGTGACGTTTCGATTCACAGTCGCTACTTAAGCATTTGCTTAAGCAAATGCTCAAGCATGAACTTAATAAAGCAAATCTTATTCAAATAAGTATTCATAGTTGATGCTTAAGCAAATGCTTAAGACGATCTTATTTACCCTTTAAAAAGGAATTTATTTTTCAAGTAGTCGTCAAGGGTGCCTTAAGCAATTGCTTATATTTGATTTTTCAATATAGTCCAGTGCAATTAGTAAAATGTAATTGAATTTTACGATGTACGAAATTTTTTTTTTGGAAATTGTTCGGGTACATCTGACAATGAAAAAATCAAGTTTGTTGAGTCGATAATTCCGAGCATTATATAAAATTCTAATTCATCCGACACGCGGAACTGTCGGGAAGCGAGTTATTCGCTAAGAAGTGTCGTAACCTTCGGGGTTGACTTTTCACCCGCTATGCCGCGGACATGAAACGAAAGAGTTTCGGTCAATAGCTGATTTGAAAGATATTTTAATGCCCATATTTCTGCTGTTTACTACATTTTCATTTGAGCAACCGTTAACGAGATATTCAACAAAAATGGCGCTATCAGTTATTTCAGGCACGTGCAGGGCGAACTTTGGCGTTGGATTGCTCACAAACTATACAAGATAGAATGACGGCCAAGGGCTCATTTTAAAGGTAATTACTAGCACTTAAAGCATTAACCCACACAAATTAATATCTTACGAGCTAATCGCAAAAAACTGCATTCAACCCCAACATGATCAAGGTTGAACTGTGAGCGGCCATAATTTTACATACATACAGATCTTCACAAATTGTTGGTAGGATACCGTAGCGTACGCAAAGATCTACGGATGTGTCTATATTATCCTCTTCACCTTCATCTATGTTACTTATATCATCAATATCACTTACCGATGAAAACGAATCCATTTTACAATTAGCCCAGTTACTTTATACATGAACCTCTGAAAAAATGCAGCTGGAGATTTATCAGCGGAGTTCTCTTTATTTTGGGGTCACAAATAATTTCCCAAAAGTCCATAACGCCAACCTCATTTCGTTATTTTCCTCTGGGAAGATGACAACATGAAAGAGGTGGAGATAGAAGAGATTGAGAGATAATCAAAAAAACATTTCATACCTTATAACCTACGGACTAGACCTATTAGGAATACCAGCTAAAACGCTGCTTGCATTATACTTCAAATGTGGCGCGGAAAAGAATGCAGCGCCCGAGTTTTCCCAGCCCCATATATCAAAAACCATTGGTTTTACGTAAATTCCGTATAAGACATTTTTTTGCAGATTCATCTCACGAACAATCTTTACTTAGCCAAAAATTGCATAAAACCGATAGTTTACGAGATATTTAAGAAAAATTGATTTTCGTTACCTTTGACCCTCCATAACTCGAGTAGCCGGTCAGCTGGCTTTATGGACTTATGGGAAATTATTTGTGACCCCAAAATAAAAGAGAATCCCGCGGATAAATCTCCAGTTGCATTATTTCAGAGGTTTGCTCTTTTTTTTGTATAAAGTGACTGGGCTAAATATATTTTTTCACACTTTAATTGAAAAATCACATATGTATAAGCAATTGCTTAAGTTACCTTGGAGACGACATAAATAGTGGAATTATTGGAAAATAACAAGGGAAATGCTTAAGCAATTGCTTAATAAAGTTCACCTTAAGAAATGACTGTGAATACATGATGTCTTAAGAACGCCTTATTCAAATAAGGCGAACTTATTCAAGAAATTCTTAAGCCCATGCTTAAGAATCGACTGCGAATACCGGCTTTAGATTAACCCCTATTATAGTTATTCTCTCAGGATTGCTTTGTCACCAGTTCTGATACTAGTCAATTTCCCATCCCAACTAGTTTTTATTTATTATTGCGTGCCGTGCCGATACATTGGCCGGGCCGCACAAATGTTCGTTGTGGACCGCATGCGCGAGCTTAACACCTCAGCAATCATATTTTACAGCAATCATAACTTCAAACATTTGGCTGTAGGATGTGAAAGCTTTTTGTTTCATATTGCTGCAAATGCTGTGGCATGCTGGTCCAGAATGCTTCACATACACATAAAAAAAGTTTTCACCATTTTACTACATAAAGTTGGACCATGAAAATAAAGTTGATGGAAGCAAAGTATTTCACAGCCTTTGGAGAGTAAAACTGGAACCAAACAGAAAGAGCATTTGCAGCAATAACAAATAGTTTTCACAGTCTGCAGCAAAGTAAGTTTAAAAATAAGCTGATAAGGCAACGGTGAAACTGTTTACCTCGGCCACGTCAAATGGCCCGACGAAATTTGCTGTGTGCACACACTAAGAGCGACGGCGACACAAATTAAAAAACACACCGGAATAACCATATAGAACCGCCGAATGCTACGAAATAGAAATTACATTGATTCGGTCGTCGGGCGTCGCCATCGCAGTGATCTGCAGATTGTGCATCTTCATACGAAAACTGTGTATTCTAATCATTTTTAACAGTCGCTGTGGAAAGCGATCCGCCAGTCGCCCTTAGTATGTTTACAGCATAGGAATCTGCGCAAGAAAGAGCTGTACCGCTTCGTTTTTATATACCAGCTGTAAAAGACTGTAACAGAGTGAATGAAATACAACCCTATTCACAACGTACTGGACGATGGACTGCGACTCCCTTCACTAAAAATGCTTCTAGCGCACCACTGAAACTGATCGCTCTTCGCAGTTATCCACCCTTAATGCAGACATCACTTGACAAATAACTTTACATTAAATAAAGCATTCGGGTCTTGTCATTTGAACCTTAAAAACAAGGACGAACCAAAAAGTAAATATGGTGTCAGTTCTTTGGAATCTTCTAAAATGAAACTCTAAGTGCATTTTTCTGAATCAAGCCACAAAGAATTCGCTCCATTCCTCCATTTCCTTTTTCATCCTGGTCCTTATCGCCACTCAATTTTATGCATGCTCTGCGAGGGATTATGAACCTTTTAAAAAGATTATTTTTTTGTTCCCTATTTTTATACTTTTAATTTTTTTCTCTATTGTTTTTCGTCTTTCTTGAATATATTTGATAAAAGCTTTTGCGTTCGTATATTAAAAATAAAATCCCTTTTTTGTTGTTTATTGAAGCGAAGGAAAATTTATTACAAAAATTAAATGGAACGTTAAATTGAATTTATTTCTGGAGAGGAGAGGAATAAATAGATAGCGTAAGGACGACACACCTAGGCAGTATTCCTTTTAGATTTATCATTCGTTTACTTTTTATCGATTGTTTTGTTTCAATAAGAATGAGATGCGTAATTTTGCAACAATTTTCCGCATTAAATTTGATTTTCGACGCGTAAAAGCAAAATGGGAATAATTTAGATAAGCCACGTGCACATCTGACGGTTGATCACACCCCTAGCAGCACGTGCTGATGCCCATCCAGGAGCAAATATTTTCATTTTGTTATTTTCATACTGCCATCGGCTGAAGGTGGTGTAACTTGGAGGGAGACTGATGTACTTAGTTACATCTAAATAGGACACTGGGTACATGAGGCAGTGTCCCTTTGCCATTGTGAGTTTGTTTAAGTCACGTGCAGCTTACACTAAATGCCTCCCTCCCGACCAGCACTTTCTTCGCCGCATTTCCTAGGTTAAAAAGTGGAATGCGGATTTCCTATATTCTCAAACTGAGCAACTGAGGTTTCCCCTAGGGTAATTGAATAGCGCCGTTCACCACTTTACAATAGTGACGCAGAATTAAATAGGATTTCTGCACTTTTGTGTTGTTCTCCAATTGAAATAAACTCTGTTATCCGCTTATCATGTCCGCTATTTACCTATTGACGTATGATTAGGTCAATCTGTCTAAAGAGGTTTATTAACTGCACTCGGCTGCGTCGAATTTAGCAATGCTAATCCAATAATTCTTTGAGTTTATTGTGAAAGTTCGTAAAGACCGGAAACCCATACTAGGCAATTAAACAGTTCCCACAAGGAAAAGGAAACTTACAATCATGAATGCTGGAAACCTTCCGAAGAAGTTTGGAATTATTCTCTTCCGTGCTTCTAGTTCTAGTTCTTTTTATCCATCCATATCATTGGATGGAAAACTTCCTTTTATCTTCTATTGAAGTTGTTACGAAGTCTTCTGTTTTTATTCTGCAGAAGTGATATGAAAACATTCTTTGCAAATTATTTCGAATTTTATAAGAAAACTTCATTTGATTTTTTTTGAAAGCTATTTTGAAGCAAGCACTTTGCATTCTGGAAGAATAATAAATCACAAACATGATTTTTAATTACAAATGTTAGTTTATATATCTGTGGATTTGTTCGATAGCCACTTCTATGCACTGCCACAGCTCGAACAAAAGTGCGCGTCTCTAATAAAAACAGAATTCTTTAAAATAGAAAACTGAACAAGTCCAAACAAGAAATTTTCATTCCAACCGAATTCTAAGAATGAAGCTTTTGCGGAAATAAAATTCAAAAAATTCTCCTTACCTCCTCTGGGCAACAAACAGGAAGTCTTCCGTATTCCTACCAAGATAAAGCATTCTCAATTTTCCTTGTGGGTTGTGTTAAAGATTAACAGAATATTGAATATACATCTTCTGACGTTTGTTTCCGGGCCTTTGAAGTCTCTTCCTCCAGTCGCCTCTACGTTGTATTAGGCTGGTCGTTCACTGGAAGCGTATTCGAGCGGCTACGCGCTTCGGCTACCTAAGCGGCTGCAGGTGGCTACAAGCGGCTCTGAGATACGCAGCTACAGGCTACAGGGGTCATCCACTGCAAGCTTTTGATGCTGCTCAGTTTGAAGTGAATTTGAAAAAATAATTTTGTGATTTGTAAAGGCTTTGGAGAAAATTATTTCCTGATTCGAACGGCTACGCGCGACCGATCCACATTAATAGCCGCTTGTAGCCGCTCATGAAGCCGAAGCGCGTAGCTGCTCGAATACGGGCTCCTGTGCTGAAAATCGAGTTGTAATTCGTGACAAGAAAGTGACGTTTCAATCGGATTACAATTTTCAACATAGTGGCCTAGAGTGGAAGTTCTAAGTTTAGAGTTTCACGACAGCGCGACAATCTGTTTGTGCCTTTAAAATAAAAGTAAAATTAAAGTTTAATATGAAAAGATGAAATTGATATAATTAAAAAATTTATGTTTTAATCCCACCCCTAAACCTAAACCGAATAAAAAAAAACATTTAACAAGAATTTGCAAAAAAAAATAAAATTAAAAAAAATAAAATAAATAAAATAAAATTTACATTTAAGAGAATATTTATTCCCTCCTAACTCACTCTAGACGACATACCCTTTTCAAGAGAATCCACTCAGAGTTTTCACTTAGTTTTTATTCACACCACCCAGTGTCTCCACGAGAGTAGTGTGACTAGATTAGGGATGCTTCTCTTGATGAGACAATGGGATGTTCAGAATGGTGCACCTGCGCTGTCGCCGGCGTGTTGGGTATTTACTGGCACCTTTAAACTCTGGAAGACTGGGGTTGGCCAGCTCATAAATATATTACCGACGAAAATATAGAACTCTACTTTCTATAGAATCGGGAAATCGCGCAACGATCCGGGAAAAAATTAACCGGCTGGAAAATCCCGCGAGATCGAGCGAGAGCACGACAGTCTCGCATTCGATAGAGTTGTCTCGGCGAAACTAGGAAGTTTTTACTGTCGCGCTACACTCGCCATGGGGCAGAACCTGTTGTCTCGCGTGTTGCCTTGTTTCGCATGCGACAGTGAGGGAGCTGCAACACTAGTGTTACATCTCGTTAAACTCTAGCTAAGTTCGAGAGCAATTCGACTGAAACGTCACTTTCTTCAACTCAAAAAACTTGCCACGAATCACGACTCGATTTTCAGCACATAAGAGTAATATTGGAATTTTCAAACTTTAGCAAGCTGTAGCTCTAAAACGGTAAGTTGTTTAAAAAAAATGTTTAAATAAAAGTTGTAGATAATATTAAAAGGAACAACTTTTCCATTAACGTCGTAGCTGAAAAAAATTATTTAAGGGCAAAAACATGGAAAACACGCTTTTTTGACCCTTTCTTGAGTTTTCCAAAAAACTACCAACCAACTACCGATTTACCAGCTTTGAGCTGCAGGGTAAGTTTTGCACTATTTTTATAACAGATTGACTGTACTATATCGTAAAGCAGCTGGAAAAGATGGCGTCCCGCCAGAATTGTTGAAAGCCGATTCAAGCCTCATAGCAGACGAGCTACAACGATTAACGCTGAAAATACTTAAATTTTCAATTATCGATATCTCAAAAACGAAGCGACATATCGAAAAAAATATATTTTACATTTTCGTCTTTTTGTCGAAATTCATAATTAAAACATCTTCTTCTTCTTTAAGGCTGCCTTCACACTGAATAAAGCAAAACGTTTTATAAGAACAAAACGATAAAACAGCCAAGCATTGTGACTAGCCTGTATTCACACCAAATAAAGCAAAAAAACAAAACCAGATTGCTTCAAAAGTATGCTCTATTAAATGTGAATAAGGTACAAAACATTTCAGTAACAATTGTGATATCAATCATGTTGCACGGTGACGATGAGGAAATTGGGCTATATCATTTGCAATAATTGCAGCAGAAAGTGAAAATGAAAGAATGTCGCGTAAATGTTTGGTGCACCCACTTAATCAACGTCGAATAGAAGGTAATATTATTTTAAGTTTTCGGAACAAGTTGAAAAATGATGCAGCAAAATTTAAGAACTATGTCAGAATGGCTCCAAAAACTTTCGATAAATTGTTGCAGTTGATCGGAAATAGAATTTCAAGGATTAACATAAACTGCTTTTTTCACTTAATTTGGTCAGATCTGGTAACAAGCTTTTCAGAAACAACAAGTTAGCATTTTTTGGCTCGTTTACAGTTTTGGTTCGTGCACCCAGAAATTCGACCATTGGTTCAGCTATTTTTTCTGTTAAATTCACTGTCTTGGGTTTTTTGCAAGGCGTTGCGAAAGGGGTAGGTATATGATTCATCCGTTGAGGTCGAAGGCCCTTCTATGGGATGAAAAACAGAATTTTCAGAAGTTTTGAGATCTGTTGAATCACTTTTTTCTGCGTTGAAATTACTTTGCGAATTTCTATGCAGATGCATCAAATCTTTTAAAACTGACATTGCCTTTTGCAATTACCACACTTTTCTCTTGGTTTCTTTACTACCAGATGGGGTATTTTCATCGCGTAATCCTCTAGTAAAACGGTTCATTTTTAAAAAACATTACATATAGTCTTCAAACCCTCTCTTTCAGATTTCTGGCAACAGAGGAAAGTTACAACTATTTGCATTATCAGTTTGGTGTTTCACCAATTTCAAAAGTTATACCAGAAACGTGCCAAGCTATATGTAGGACAGTATTTCAGTTATTTGCATGCCGCCACCAGATACTCAAAAATGGTTAGATATAGCTGAAAAATTTAATAGAATGTGGAATTTCCCGAATTGCCTCGGTGCCATCGATGGCAAGTATATTAGGGTGCAATGTCCCGCAAATTCTGGCTCTGAATTTTTTAATTATATTATGTCGTCGATGCACAAGGTAACTTCATTTCGATAGATATTGGTGATTTTGGTAGAAGTTATGGTGGAACATTCAAAGAATCTAACTTTGGGAAAAGATTTTTAAATAAAAGCTTAGATCTACCAGATCCAAGGCTTATACACAACAGTATTAGTCGTAATGGCTATATGTGGACTACACAACTTTATTCGCACCGAAGAAAAAAATTTGAGCGGTATTCGAAGGCAAATTGAAGAATTGTGCGAGAAAGAACACGAAGATGAAGGAAAATCGTCTTTTCGGGCATTAGCATCAGATATTAGCGTACGCGAGGAATTGGTTAAATATTTTAATTCAGAGGCAGGTGCAGTAATACATATGGCAGGAGAAATACTGCTATTGAGTTTTTTATGTCTTTTCAAAATAAATTGTTTTCAACCACGATATACATATGTAGGTACTGTTTGTTATAAACTTGTATTCCTCTCTCTGCTTTTCTTATTTACGGTCTATACAAAAAAGGTTACCTGCGCATTTCAATTCAGATGCAATTTCCATCCAAAGCCGATCAATAACACCTTTATCACTGTATTCTTTTAATTTAAAACTATACAGCGGTGGTCTACTTTCAACCAAAAAAATGATTTTTCCGCTTCGGTTTCCATCTTTGATTTATTTAATTTATTAAATTCCAAAATTGACTGACAAAACATAGGAATTTGTATCGGCACAAAGCATGCTTTTTCGATTAATTTTCATGTTTTGTCGTTTTTTTGTTTTGATTGGGCAGGTGTGAATAGTTTGTATCACATAGAACGTAATTCTTGGGCATTGTGCTTATTGGACGCTTTTGCTTTGTTTTTGGTTTGCTTCCTTGCTTTTGTTTTGTTTTTGTTTGTATAAATATGAATAACGATAATTATATGTCATGTAATTTTATGTTCAAAAATGTTTTGCTCATTGATTTTGGTTTTGTGTTATTCAGTCTGAATAACAGTACTAATTTTTAATTGATCTTTGACATGATGTTATGCTAAAGCGAAAAATCACGTTTTGCTTTATTCAGTGTGAAGGCAGCCTAAACTCCTTTAATCCCTCATGGGACATAGGGCGGAAACAGTTGCCCTCCAGCGGACTCTGTTTTGCGCGACAGCTCTTAGCTCCGACCAGGATCTCCCAGTTGTTGCGGCTTCTTCTAGTAGGGTTCTCCTCCACGTTGTTCTAGGTCTTCCTACTCGACGGGAACCTTGCGGATTCCAGTCAAGGGCCTGTTTGGCTAGATCTTCGTTTTCGCGGCGCAAGGTGTGGCCAATCCAATTCCATTTCCTTCGCCTGATTTGGTCGTCTATCCTTTCTTGGCCGGCACGGCGCCATAGTTCTTCGTTTGAAATTCTATCTTGCCAGCGGATTTTTAGGATACGACGAAGGCATCTGTTGATGAAGACTTGTAGGCGCCCTGTTATGAATTGGGTGACTTTCCATGTTTCGCAACCATACAAAAGAACTGCCTTAACGTTGGAGTTGAACAGCCGCAATTTGGGGTTAGTGGAAATCACCGTTGATCTCCATATGTGGGAGAGGCATGCATATGTGCCTCGTGCTTTATTTATTCTGGAACTGACGTCTTCTTCTGCCCCACCATTTTCGGTAATAATGCTACCGAGGTAGCAGAATTTATTTACCAGTTCCACGTCACGGTTATTCAGCGCTGTTCGTTCAATGGTGTTTGCATTTATCCGCATTTCTTTAGTTTTAGTCGGATTTAGCCTTAAGCCTGCTGGACTACTTTCTGTTGCCAAATTGTTTAACATGTTTTTGAGGTCCTGGTGTCTGTGGGCCAGCAAACAGATATCATCGGCGTAGTCGAGATCCTTACGGCGGTCTACCAAACCCCATTGTATGCCGCTTGTTCTATTATCTAGAGCGCCGACAAGGATGTCATTTAAACATCAGATGTCATTTAAACATTCAACTTCAAGTGGCAATAATCTGGAAAATTAAGGTTGATATCGAAAATTTTTATTTCACATTTACTACATCTTATTTTGCGGTGGTTCATCAAAATCCATCGTCAAAAAGCGGGCTACGGATACAGTAGTGGTGCCAATAAAAAAAGAGGGGGTAAAAAAAATTGAACCCAAAAATGGTCCCGGCAACATCCGTTATTTTTCTTTGAGCTATTCTCAACTGAAATCTGGATGAAATTCGGTTCTCATATTTTGCATACTCAACTACCTCCAGCGCCTGGAGTAATTGGATTTTTGAAAGATCGCAGTTTTGGTCGACTTTATGAGATTTTGTACGCACTTACCTTTTTAGCTGGAAAGAGGTAAAAGTGGTTTTTATACCCAAGGCAGGAAAAGCCTCCCATACAACCCCCAAAGACTTCAGGCCAATCAGCCTATCATCCTTTTTATTGAAGACTCTAGAACGGCTAATTGAAATATATCTGAGGCAGACCAAACCAACCTCGGAGCATTCTGGCGCGCAGCACGCCTATACGAAGGGCAGATCCACGGATACTGCCCTTCACTCATTGGTTTCAACCATAGAAAAGTCACTCCAAATTAAGGAATACACCCTAGTTGCTTTCCTTGACATAGAGGGAGCTTTTAACAACGTGCTCCCGGACGCCTTACCCTGGCCTTGGCGAAGCTGAGAATAGAGGCGCCGCTGGTGTCTCTTATACATCAAATGCTTACCGGCAGGATCGTGAGCTCAACCCTTGGCAACTGCTCGGTTCGAAGGGCCGTCAACAGATGTACCCCGCAAGGAGGAGTACTTTCTCCACTTTTATGGGTCGCGACTGTGAACCAGCTGCTGCGACGCTTGGAGGCAGTGGGACATCATGTACTGGCGTACGCGGTTGACATTGTCATCATCATAAAAGGAAAATTCCCACAAGTCCTCTGAGATCTCATGGAGGCGGCGTTACTAACTCTTTCAAACTGGGCTGCCACCCGCGGACTCAGCGTTAGCCCTGATAAAACAGAATTAGTTCTCTTCACGAGGAGATATAAAACTCCACCACTAACTCCACCCCGGCTAAACAATGTCAGGCTCAAGTTCAGCAACAGTGCCAAATATCTGGGAATAACCCTGGACAAGAAGCTCCTCTGGAATGAAAACACAGAAGAGCGCATTAAGAAAGCGAACATAGCGCTTTTCGCTTGCAAAAAATCCATAGAGAAGAAATGGGGTTTCTCCCCGAACATAGTACGATGGATCTATACAGCGATTGTCCGTCCAATACTCCTATACGGGGTCTTAGTATGGTGGCCAACCCTAAATAAGTCCACTGTGCTCAACAAACTACAGAAAGTACAAAGATGTGCGGAGTTATGCATAACAGGAGGCCTTCGCTCCACTCCTACAGACGCCCTAAATGTTATGCTATTCCTTCCTCCTTTAAATCTTGTGGCTAAGGAAAGCGCAACCATCGCAGCAGCCCTTAGAATAAAAGAATCTGGCTTTTGGACCGGAATCGTAGGAGGACACACGAAAGTGCTGGACTCGGCTACCATCCCCATAAAAACGGACTTCTGCATACCCGAAATCAACTTCACAAGAAACTACGGAGTCCACATCCCTTCACGTTGTGAATGGAAAAACAGACCACACAGTTCTCAAGGTGCCACAAACTTCTTTACTGATGGCTCTAAACTCGAAGGTCGAGTAGGAGGAGGAGTATTTTCCCCAGAGCTTGGGATTGAAGTCTCCTTTCGACTACCCGATCACTGTAGTGTATACCAAGCAGAGGTTTTAGCAATACATGAGGCTGTTCTACTGATCAACCAACAAGGCGACAGAAATCGGGCTGTTTACATCTTTTCAGATAGTCAGGCGGCTCTGAAAGCCCTGCGCTCTTGCACAAACAGCTCTAGAGCTACCTCTGAATGTCGCAGATCTCTTAACGAGATGGCTCAACAGTTCAGGACCCTCCTCGTATGAGTGCCTGGGCACCGAAATATAGAGGGAAATTGTAAAGCTGACGAACTGGCTAGGAAGGGCACGACCGCTACTCTCCTTCCGGAAAAGGAAAGAGTTGGTATGCCTTGGGCCACTTTTAAACTCCACTGCAAACAGCACACAATGCTACAAGCGAAAAAGCATTGGAGAGATCTTAATAAATGCATGGTGGCCAAACAAACCTGGCCCTCTTATGATCTTCGGCGGACCACGTCATTACTGAGTCTCGGTAGACCAGACCTCTCAGCTATAGTGGGAGTGCTTACCGGACACTGTCTGATAGGGACGCATGCGACCCGCTTAGGTCTTGAGACCTACGATTTTTGCAGAAGCTGTAAAAATCCGGACGAGGAGGAAAGTGTACTACATCTCCTCTGTCACTGTCCAGCCCTATGCAGAAAGAGACTAAGCGCATTTGGCGAGCCCTTTTTAAACACGCTTACGGAGATCTCAAGGCTCGGCATCCCGCAACTTAGAAGATTCATTACTTCCTCGAGATGGTTTAGCCAAGAAACGACACTTGAACAACAAGTTTAAAGTGGGATCACTATGGCATCACAATGGGCCTATCCTTTTGGCCTAAGTGTATGAGCTCAATACCAACAGCTCAGCCATATCTAACCTAACCTAACCTACCTTTTTATATGAGGTCGCCATGTAGTAAATTCTGCACGGGGTGGCAATTACCTGGCAACGTCAAAATCTACGCACACAAGACCTACTCTAGGTAACAAATTTTCTATATTTAACTCTCTTGTTTTGCAGATTTCAGATTTTTGAAAGATTTGAATAAAGTTTGTTGGTACAAGGACAAGGTACAGACATCGATGTATTTTGCGATATATCGTCGTATTATGATTATCGATGCAGCAGAACGATGTATTGCATATAAAAAACTTCGGTTTTTTTTTTCTTAATTTGCACCCCTACCCTTGTTCTGGCTTATTTTTCAGTTTCACCTAACGACCTTAGCAGCAGAAATTTTCACCAATTTCGCGATCGGAAAATCGGGCTTATACGATTACATTCCTTTTTTGGAATTTAATATCATTTTGCGATCCATTTCTTAAGCTTTTCAGAATATATACACTTTCAACGTTACTTTACACAACAATAAAATAACTTAACTCGTTCCTTGCAAACTTAAGACTGACTAAACTCGAAAACAATGTTATTTTAGTTAACGGCTAATTGCACACCTACCTGCCTGAAACCATCCGGAGGTTTTCGATTATATCCAATCCCTAGAATATACTAAGAAGGGATAATCTTTTTCTTAGTCAGACGTATTCACGGGTCGGCTGAACTTGGTCTAACCTAAAAGTTTTGGCACTTCTAATTTTATTGCAACAAAGCTTCAATGAAACTTTCAGAACCTCAAAAAAACTAAGAAGAAAAAAGTATCGAGCTATTTTTGATTGCGAGCGTTTTAAAAAATAAAAATAAAAAACGTTAGGCGATTTTTGCGATTTATCGACTCCCTCCCCCATCTAATCTCTAGTATTTACATAACCACAGTATATCGGGCCGGTCGTGTTCAAGATTTTATTTGAGATAACTGATAATTTAGACTTCTTCGTCTTCTTCTTCTTTCTTTAACGACTCTACAACCAGGATCCGGTCCTGGCCTCTGGGTCCTGGCCGATTCATTACGCTAAAATTCGGCGTATGCCTTCCTGTATTTCTGTATTCTAAAGGCCTTTTCGCGAATCATTTACACATAGGTCGCCGGCAAGCCATGGCCTGAAAGTTTTCGCCTTGACGCCAAATATTACCACACGTGCACCGCCAACTATATGGGGCCTGCAGTCCAAGAAAACTGACAAAAATCTTTATGCGTTTGGGCATTTGTCGTCAGTTCGTGTCTGAAGATCTAAACTTCTATTTACTCTCAAGTCGTGAAAATACGGCACAAATTCACGCCGTATACACTTGGAAAGGAAAGCAAGGCGCGAGCTAGGCGCGAAAACCATCTGCACTCGCGTTCGAGCTTGTTCGCGTGTGTTCACGGCGTGAGTCTGGAACCACCTTGAAGTTTTCGTTGAGGGCATTAACATTTTTGCACTTGAATTAATAACCTGCTACTACCTGCTACTAAGCTGTCGTCTTCGCATGTGTGTCTGTAGGTGGATACCTGAAGTATCATCCCTCAGTCAAAATAAGTAATCTGTGGCCTTTATTGCCGACCTGGCCTGTAAGTGAATGGGGGTCTTTAGCGGAGAAACATGTTTTACTTAAATTAACCTAGTGTTCTCGCAATTGTACACTGTTTCTGAAAAAAAAAAAAAAGTTACGTGATATTTGCCGAAACCCCTTCTCCCCCACGTGAGATTGAGTGAGATTCGGCTCGACCCCCTCCCCCAAAATTCCTCACGTAATTAATGGGCGACCCCTTAGCAATTATTTTTTACAAAATATGAACAAAAATTTTAAACTTACTAATGTAAGTACATACATACATACATTTTACATTAAATACATACTTCTTAAAACAAAGAAATAAACAAGAGATTTAACGGTTTTCTTTTCTTTTTCGAACAAACGCTCGCAATCTAAAATAGCTCGACATATTATTTTCTTTTTAGTTTTTTGAGTCTCTGAAAGCTTAATTTAAGGGTTGCCGCAATAAAATCAGAAGTGCAAAACTTTAGGGTTAGACTGAGTTCAGGCGAGCCGTGTATTCGAAATGGTCTCCTAACGTTTAACTAACTATACTTACTACATATAATAGTAAAATAAGGCGATCGGTGAAATTTAAAAGTCTTTTTTGAATTTTAAAATTTGCTCTTAAAGGTATGCAATGAAAGTTAATGGCTCTGAAACTGAACGGTATTAATTTAAAAATAGGCGATTATAGTGTTAAATAAGAATTCCAAAAAAAAAAAACATTTTTTGGAGTACATTATGTACATAGTTCAGAATTTGAAACCACCATTTCGAACACGAAATATCGTTTTATGAGTTTTTGGGATTTGTATTCTCTTGTGATAATCTTAGTGCTTTTAATCATGCTATTGTGAATGGTCTAATATTTAAAGATCGTTGGGGTATGTCTTTGCTGTGAGTTTAATGGTCTAAAATAAATTTTCGTTAAATAATCGTTATTTTAGTGTGTCCAGGAATAATTTTGAGTTTAGTTTCGTTGAATGAAAATATAATACCAGTGGAAAACATACTGTAGCTACAACCTTAAAATGCATGCCAAACATTGGGTCGTATTCATAAAAAAAAGGATATGCTTTTACTTGCAAATTATTAAGGAAATCCTTCTGCTTGTATTCATAATAATTTGAAGCAAAACCTTATTCTTGTAGAGTAAAAGCATATCCTTATACTCACATAAAAGTAAAAGAGTATTCATAAACTTGACCCTGTACTTTAAGTGAAAAGCATATCCTTCAAAAAAGCTGAGTTTGGTCAGTAGTAGACTTAGTTCAGTGGTGAACGGTTGTGTTATCTGATTTTCAGTGCCATGGCAGATGTGGTTCACGTGAGGAATGTTAAACATTACAAGCCCCGCTTACCTACACTAGTTCCTGATTTTAAGGCATTATACCGGTTTGAAGAAGAAAATTTACAGTGGCTTGCAGAAAGATTTTTAGTGACAAATGAAGAAACCCGGGGAGGTGCGTTGTCATCTGTCCATAAAATGAAGGTGTGTCTGCGTTATCTGAGTGATCCTGGCTATCAAAAAGGTATCGGTCAAGAGCTTGGTGTTAGTCAAGCTACGGTATCTCGGACTGTAAATGCAGTAGTTGACAGCATAATTACGCATGCTAGTGAATGGATAAAGTTTCCAACTACCAACAGAGAAATAATGGAGGCAAAACTGCTGTGGCAAAGGAAGTATAAATTTCCGACAGCTATTGGCGTAGTCGATTGCACCCACATAGGGGTACAGAAACCCAATGTCCATGGTGATGAGTACATTAACCGGAAAGGTAAGCCTAGTCTCAACGTTCAAGCTACTTGTAATGCCAAGGAAATGTTCACTAGTCTTGACGTTAGTTGGCCTGGATCCGTGCACGACTCGAGGATATGGAGAAATTCACAAGTATGCATACAGTTAAGGAAAAAGGCGAATGTTGTATTACTTGGTGATGATGGCTATGGAATAGAGCCATGTCTCATGACCCCTTTCAGAAATCCTGCTCCTGGTGTTGAGCAAAATTATAACAAGCTCTTGAAAAAAGAAAGAGTTGTAATTGAACGATGTTTTGGCCAACTGAAACGCCGGTTTCCCATCTTACAATATGTTTGTCGCGTTAAATTGGAAAATGCTCCAAAAATAATAGTTGCTTGTGCCGTACTCCATAACGTTGCAAAAACTTTAGGCGATCCGGACTTCGAACCAGCTGAAGAACCAGAAGAAGATGAAGAAAATTATGACAATAATAATGATGAAATACCTCTTCGTCATCAAGGACAAGAAATCAGAAAAAACTTGAGTATAGTAATAAACAATTTTAATAACAATTAAGTTTACATGTCTAATTATTGTTAATAAATAAAATAAAATTCCGTTTTGTCTAAAAAAAATATTTTCAATCCAAATACCTAACACATTTTGGTAAAATCAAATAACACGTTTTGTTCGCTTATAAAGTAAAGTACGTTTTACTTCCATCACAAACAGTTTTTGTTGTAGATTCTTCACGCTGCATCATTTGCAATTTTTTTTCATAATATTCCCTTTGTACTATACTCGTACGATACTGCTGCAAAAGAACTAAGCGTTGGAGTTCTGTTGTAGTCAGTCCTTTCGTTTCTTCTGTTTCATAGTTTTCTGTCGCTAATTTCTTTTTTTGTGGCAACTTAAATGGTTGAATATCACCACCACATGATTGCTCAGAGGAGCAAGAGGGAGATGCTTTACTCCCTCTTAAGCGTATATTTGGTCCAATCCCTCTTTGCTCAGCAGAGTCATCTTCGGAAGCACCAATCTGCAAGGCTCCTTCGATTCTTCCAATTGTAGGATTACTATCACCTTCCATAGCCTTTAATAAACGCTTTTCCCAATCCAATAATTTGATTGATTTATTTCCAGTCTTTTTTCAGTCCGTTTTCTTCCTCAATCTGGTTTTCATATTATTAATTTTTTTTAATAAGCCTTTAGCATCAAGTGGTTTTCCAAATGTTGCCTCATAATTATTCGTAAGGAACCCAATTGCTTCGTCCTTCCTTCGTTTTATTTTTGGTACTTGCGATTTTTCCAAAATAACAGGAGCAGCGGCAACTCCTTCTGCTATAAACTGAAGCTCATTCCTAGCGTTTACACCTTCAGTATCACTTTCACTGCTTGAGGAATACATCTAAGGTACGAAAAGGTACAACTAACCACGAAATGACAAAATGAAAGGACGAATTCAATTAAAATTATTTGACTTTTAACAACAAACAAATGAATATCCCTAAAAAAACATGAACCCGGTTACTAACTAAAAAAAAACCTTTTACTTGTGCTTGGAGGATATCCTCACAAGTATAAGGTAATCATTATGAATACGGAAAGAAGGAAATGCTTATACTTCTACCTTTTACTTTAAATCATAACCTTATACTTCTACCTTATGCTTGGGAGCATATCCTTCGTTTTTATGAATACGACCCATTTTCTTAAATAGAAGTTCAGCCTTTAAATAGTTAGGGAATCGGTTAAGAAAATTTGACGGCTTATAATAGGCTGAAAGAACTCTTAATTACATGAAAGCATCACTAGAAATTAGTCTTTTCTTTTGGCTTAAATAGTTTTACTCTTTTTTTAAATTTTCCTTTTTTAAGTGAAACACTAGATACTAGAACTAGAGATAACCCTTTTTTATCATAACAAATACTACAACGTCGAAGATCTTGTCAAATGAATGAAGGGATGACAAAAACAGCATGTAACAGCATGTGGTACTAAAAAAAGGAAAACTCAATTGTAACAGTAGAGTTTTTAAATTATTAAAAAAAAACTCTATTAATGTAATTATGTTCTACCGTTTACTTTAAAGTTCAGATTTATTTTTAAAAAGATATCGGTTTTTGTAACCTATTTAGAAAAAAGGAATAAATTTTAATATAATATTTTATTAAATTTATAATTTTTCACTATTTGATGGGTATTGAATTAGTTTATATGAGTAGTTTCTTAGATGTGGGGTTCTTCCAAATCTCGAAACTTTGTCGAAAAGTGAGATGAACGAGATCGGCTCAGTAGTTCCTAATAAGAACTCTACAAACTGCATGCTAGCTTTGGAAGCAATTTTTCATAAATAACTCAATTGACTTCAAGCCTCTACATAGAATACTGATGCTTAGTCTATTGTATGATTCCACTTTTTGGAAGAGGCTAGTGATTGAAATGACAACGCTGGTCAAAATCAAAATTCAAATACTTTAACTGTACTAATACGAAAACCTTTAATTTTTAATCCTTTAAATGATAAGCGTGGACGAACTATCGCAATTTACTATCTAATGTTAGTAGGAGGTGACACCCTTTACTATAGAATATATGTAAGAATAAGGAACATGGGCTTTAGCGTAATAAGTAGGTAGTGTATTTACTATGCATCAGCTTGAACTGACGTAAAAAAAAATTCTGAGTACAACTAAAGCACTGAGCACAATTCGAATAAATAAATGTGGTCGTCAATTTTTAAAGTCAGTCTTGGCAAACTATTTTTTCTATCTTTTTCTTTTTTGTGAGGTACTGGGTCCAAAGGGCTAGCAGTCTGCCTTGTCCTATTGTACTACATCCCCAGCCCCATACCTTTGAAGGACAGATGGTTTAACCATTCTCAGCAGTTTGCCTAATCAGTTGTTGCTTAAACTTGAATTTTTGATGGGAGACGAGACCCTTCGCCCTCTATCGCGAGGCACTCATAGCGAACATAGAAGGCAGACTCATTAATCTTCACGCAGCCTAAGGCTAGTCGTCCACTGGAAGCGTATTCGAGCGGCTACGCGCTTCGGCTACATGAGCGACTACACGCGGCTATGCGCGACAGATCCAACATAAAGAATTTCATACAAACATCGTCCACTCAAAGCAACCTCGAGCGAGCGGCTATAGGCGTATTCGAGCGTGCCGCGTGAATCCAAATTAATTTGGATCGGTCGCGCGTAGCCAAATAAATAGGACACTGGGTACAACCTCTTTAGACAGATTTCTCTAAAGCCTTCTATATTTACAAATCATGCACTATGGGTGCGTGTATGGTTGTACAAAGTCCCAACGAATTTAAAAAAAATACCAAAATTCCATTAAAAATGAAGGGAACAAGTTTTACGTACCCCAGAAAGTGCTGTTTATAGTTAGTTTTTATTAAAAATAATAATTATTTTATCAAAATAAAAAAAGTGCAAAAGAGCCAAGGAAGTGTCAAGGATAAGTATAATAAGTTAGCAATTTAAGTATCTTTTATTAATAGGATTCGTTTTCGGGATTTATGATGGTCATGGCGGATCATTTTGTTCTCAGGCTAGTGCTGTGTCGTTCTTACTGAACGGAATTGTGAGTGAAAACTGAGCCAAATAAACTGGCTTAATAAGTAGTACATGTTCCGTTCATTCGTTCAATGGTACTGCACTGGTTCAGTGATACTGAACTGTTCTATGAACCATGAACGAAAAGAACCAAATTTATGGATCTCTAATGATGTGACCTGAACTTGAATGATCTGAAAAGCTTACAGTGGACGACCCCTGTAGCGTGTAGCTGCGTATCTCAAAACCGCTTGTAGCCGCTCTTGTCGCCGAAGCGCGTAGCCGCTCGAATACGCTTCCAGTGGACGACCAGCCTAAGGGCCTCGGTAGCCTAGAGAGTAAGGTGTCTGGCTACCATCCCAGAGGTGCCGAGTTCGAATCCCGGCAACGCCACGGTCCTTCGCCTTTTCCACTTTTCCACCTACATAACTTTCTTTCTTTCTTCTTCCCTCTTTACATTCCTGATTGCTCCTGTCATAGCCTTCCCCGCTGCAACAAAGCGCATGTGATCGGTTGGTTGGTGAGATTTAGCTCATTTCGTGTTAGGCATAACACTCCAGCGAGTTGTTTCTCGGTGCCCGATGTCAAAGTCGCGATAGTAATGGTTGGAATCAGGTGAAATAGAAATATCGCGGCTAGGTTGTGGCAGTTCCTTCCTTTCCGACTAGAGCTGCTGTTCGACATTGCACCCTATACGAAGAATACTGATTGTCGACAGTATAAAGGGCCTTTCGTGAGCCTCTAGTCTTCCACATAAAAACAACCTGATGTAATCTTTACTTTGGCCGCGATAAGAGACGGTACACGAAGGAACCGCTTAGGAATGGCCAGTTAGTATGTTTCATCAAAGTCCGATCGCCAAAACCCTGTACGGCAATCAAGTCCCAACAGCTGGCTCCAGACCCATGAATGCAGTCTCACAGCGCTGTTTAACTATACCATCCCTTTTTTCATTGCCTTTAAAGCTGCGGTAACCCTGGACCCAGACAAGGGTAATTTTTATTGAGAACGGCCAGATAATCAAGAAGACGTTGGTAGCCCCAAACCAACTGAGACTTGATCCTACGGGACCCTTCTTGGCGAATTTCAGTGTCTCGTACACCTCAGTTTGCAAGACAGTGCCTAGGCTTATCACTCCACTGAACTTGGGACTTTATGTTTTTGAGTTATGCATGTACCATACCGACTTTGCTTAATAGCATGTACGAACCGACTTGTTTATCGCTTTAGGCTGGTCGTCCACTGGAAGCGTATTCGAGCGGCTACGCGCTTCGGCTACATGAGCGGCTACACGCGGCTATGCGCGACAGATCCAACATAAAGAGTTTCATACAAACATCGTCCACTGCAAGCGACTATGAGCGGGCGGCTATAGGCGTATTCGAGCGTGCCGCGCGAATCCAAATTATTTTGGATCGGTCGCGCGTAGCCGCAGTTAATAATAGTAGCGAAAACAAGTTTTTTTCACTTTTTAGGCACGAAAAAAATTTTGTTTTGGAAAACAAAAAATACTACATAATTGTGTGTAAAAAGACGAAAAATATGAGTTTTGCACCATTGAAATCGGTCAACAGCTTTTTGCGGAAAATTTCAAAAACCGTTAAAAATGA
This sequence comes from Thereva unica, assembly GCA_949987705.1. Taxonomy (NCBI): domain Eukaryota; kingdom Metazoa; phylum Arthropoda; class Insecta; order Diptera; family Therevidae; genus Thereva; species Thereva unica. The sequence goes on along the minus strand of OX465283.1, from coordinate 82,338,464 downwards.
CCAATTTTTGACATTTAATTATAGGGAGTGTAATTGTCGTAGAACCTAGTGTCAAGGATTAAATTGTGGCTTCTGATAGTGCCTATCTACAGGCAAAAATAATGGTAACTTTTCGATTTTCGGTTTTCAAATGGGTTTTTAAGTTGTTAAATTAAACCTATCATACATTTCATGAAAATGGAGTTGTAGAGCAACTCTTTGCGAATAAATTAGGCTTATAAAAAATTCTAGGACCACTGTGGGCCTGTTCAACCTTTTTTCGTGAAACAGGTGTTTTTCATTTTTGAGATTTACTCGAAAAGTTACCATTATTTTTTCATGAAATTTTTACTGTAGGTAGGCACCATCAGAAGCCACAATTTAATCCTTGACACAAGGTTCTACGATAATCACACTCCCTATAATTATCAATTATATCTCCTGGAATAAAAATTATTATGTCAAATTCACTTCAAACTGAGCAGCATGAAAAGCTTGCAGTGGACGACCCCTGTAGCGTGTAGACGCGTATCTCATAGCAGCTTGTAGCCGCCGGTAGCCGCTCATGAAGCCGAAGCGCGTAGCCGCTCAAATACGCTTCCAGTGGACGACCAGCCTTATGTGGTTTCATTATTTCAGAACTAACAACTGTACACACTAACTCGATTGGTTATTTCTGTCATTTGTAATATTAAATATGAATGTCATTTCTATCTTATTACAAAATGTTTTGTGAAGGAGTTTTAAATATTTTGCAAAATGAATATTTAAGTTTTTTTCGAATCCGAACGTTATAATACAGGAATGTGTATTTTCTTTTGCGGCTCTGCAAGGCTGATTTTAATTTCAGCGAAAAATTTAAAAATATCATGTCAACAAATAATATCCACAATAAATATCATGACTGTTGACAACAAATTTTGGTAGATTGTTTAAAACTTTCATTGATAGATGGCACTCATGCCTGTTATTTATCATGGTTAAACGCGTTAACCATAGAAATTTTGCTTGGTTTGTGATTTTTGCTTGGTTTGAATATGTATGGCAAACCATGCACAAACCACCTAAATTAATATGGTTAATGCTTGAAACCATCTCAATAGTAGTAACCAAGTCGGTGTGTACATGCTATAAGGAAAAGTCCAGATCTGTCTTGTATGTAAAGTGCAGATCTGTCTTGTATGTGGGCGATGTTCAAATATTGAGATCTCAAAGGGCATGTTTTTTTATTTTCTTCTTCTATAAGAAGTGTGGATGGCCCCAGTGAGGGAGAGGCCATTCTTTGAATTTTACTTAAATTAGTTATGCTTTTAGGCACCGTTCTGCGCCAATAAACTAAAGCCCTTTAAGTTACCATGCGCCTAATTGTGGTGTATATCCAATACATGACTTTTGGTTGTGGATCCAAGAGCTTTGTGGCAGAGTATCCATGCGATGGTTCCAGTTAATCTTGGCATCCAGCGGCCCTGCTAAATATTCGGCTTGACTTTGGGGATGGTTTCTGTAAGTCCCGGCAGTCGAAGTAATATAGTAGCCTTAAATGAAAAGGAAGAGATGAAATACAGACTGTGGGAGCTCCGTACGATTTGTATACAGACCATCTTGAGCGCCTTGTAGGCATATAATGAAATGACTGTAAAATGCGGTCTCGCGATCACGAGTCAAAAAGAAGAATATATATTCAAGTCGCTAAGGGTGTCATCGATGTGATAAAATTTTTGTAATCAATATATAGAAGAGTATGCAATATTTAATGTGAGAAAATGGATAATATTTTCCCATGGAATTCGCCCTAAAATCGCCCTAGTTAGTGGTAAAGCAGCTGCATTTTGAAATTATATTTATTCTAATCATAATTCAAATACTGAAAATGATAATTAGTATTTACATAATTCTTCAAGTTTCACAGAAGCGCGTGTTTAGCTCGTGCAGTTGTCAGTCTATAACTGTGGAAAAACTCATGAAAATATACAAAATATACCACATACCCACAAATCTAACAAATTTATTTGTCTAATACATTATGCATAAATTAAATAGTGGAAAGGTGATAAAATTAGCGTTAGGTCTGAATTGCTTCATTTTATGAAATTGATAAACTCTGCTGAATCTTCTCGACAATTATTTAGCAGAGTCGTGCCTGCAATAAACTACTTAAACTTGGGCTGCAATAAAATTTTATAACATAAGCATTCTACTAAATGATTAAAAGCATTTGTAATAAAACAGTATTTTAGCCATATTTTTAAAAATCCATTAATTATAAAAAAATTCTTTTCTAACATTTAATACCATAGAGCTGTTTGGATCACAAGTATACACTAAAGCTAAACTAAAAAATTAACCATGCTATCAGTAACACGTGCAACATAATGAAATGGTACAATAGGACTCTTTATCCAATCCTAAATCTTGTTGAATTCTTATATTCAAGATACGCATTCGTCTTGATATGCGATTCCATGGCAAGTTGGGTTCGAGAAGAGTGGGCGGGATCAAAATATACGGTAGGTATATTCTTGCCTTAGTGGGCACCTCGTCGAATTAAAATAATGCAACCTTCTTTAAACCTAGGGGATTTGTTAGCTGATATATTTTGATAAAGCCCCATTAGTCCAACGGTCTCTATAGCCTAAAGACTAACGAGCCTGACTGCCATTCCAGATATAACTGGTTCTTGCTCCTTTTACTTGTTCGGACCAGGCGACGGCAGAGTGAGAAGAAGAAGATTCATAGTCCAGAAAATCGGTGTAAAAAAACTGATAGTTTCGTATCATAAGTAATTGCGAAAGTTTTTTTCTCAACGGTTCTTTATGTTTTTTTCCGGGTGCTAGGTCTGAGTTTCAAGTTTGCTGCCTTATAGGACCTCAGCTTCACAAAGAAAAATGCCAAATCCATAAAATTTTCCCACTTTTTTGAAGAAGATCACTATATACAAAATTAAAGAAGACAAAATTTCCTATAAAATGGACTAGTCAATTTTGATTTTCGAATGGAGCCACGCACGTTGAAAAACAGTGGCCTTTCTGCGAAAACCTAAAAACCCCCTTCCAACCCCTATAACTCAAAAAACCTTATGGACAAAAACCCTTATACAGTGAAAGTACTACAAGACAAACACTAATAATCAATTTTCTCATAAGGGGGAGGGAGCAAAGCGAAAATTACGAAAAATGCCTTCTAGTCCATGGAAAACTTACTCCAATATTGCAAAAATGCAGGACAAGGTTTTATTTTTGGGATGTGTAGGGGGGGGGGTCAGTATGAGCTTAAGTTTGAGTTTTCGGTATTCTAACCCCCCCCCCCATTTGGCCGCCATCTTGGAAAACGTGTGCAAATGGTTTTTCCACTGTATCTCCGAAACGGTACATCTTACCGAAAATTTGCAAGGAAACTTTTTGTTTAGAATTAAATAATCTACAATTTATTACTTAGAAATGTTGTGGTAAAATGAATAATTAAGAAGTCATAAGCCTAAGAACACAAAAATTAGTCACAATATTTTCTTTTAAAGGCTATAACTTTTTTTCCTTCAACTTTAACAAAAAAAAAATAATAAAAAGTTTTTTGTAGAGGGTTTCATTAGGAATAATTTTCATTCATTACTTTTTTAATTTCATTCACTACGAAGGGTTTTACAGCGCCCCGAAGGTATGAAAGTGACAGATTTTACAATTATTACAATTTTACCTCCTAGAAATTAGCAATAACAGCTAGCAAGTAATAATAATGAATGAATGATTATACGTTATAAGAAATGCCGATGTAGCACTATCTGAAGAACAACTTTGCAAAGTTGCAGCGAAATCCGCCGAAACCCCTGTCCCATAAGGTTTGAGCGGGGTCCTTTACCCATATGTATAATTCACGTGACAATGCAATATGACATTTTTGTAAAAAAGTCGAAATAGTCCAGTAAATAGGTCGAAAAAAGGCCTTCGTAATGCGAAAAATACCGCACGCGATTTTTTTTACCAAATGTTTTTACATATTTTTATGAGCTTAAATTCAAAATGGCGTCATACCCACCCTTATGCTTCAGTTACAATGAAGGGTAACGCGTTTAATTCTATATCTCAGAAACTATGCGTTTTACGACAAAAATGTATATAATCTTTTTTGTAGATAAATAAGTGATATAATTTTCTTGTTCAGAATTTTTCTTTGTAAAGTCAATATGTTCGGAGTTATAGTGCTTCAAACTTTATACATCACTTTCTTTGCACTATATTTCGTTAACGATTAGCCCGCCATAAAAAAGCCCTTCCTAAGACTTATAGAACACATGACTATAATTTTTGCTTTTATCATTTTTAGATAGGCCTAATATTTCACGAGTTATAGCGCTTTTAATGTCGGAAAATGTAAATTCAAAAAAAAAATCCTAATACCTTTTTCTTTCCCCGTTTCATTTCAAAACTGATTATGTAGTGTGTTGAGCGCATCATTGCCCACATTTGTTGTCTTTACTTTTTTCTATAAAGTTGATATTTATGGATTTATTACACCTCAAAAGTTTATTAAAAATGGTAAATATCTAGTCAACTATTTATTTACGATAAGTTATACCAACAAGTTTGTTTGTTATAAAATTCCGTTGAAATTTTACTTCAAACATTTTTTTCTAGCATTTATACTTTAGCTAATGTTCATACATATAATTAAGGAATTTCGTTGGCGTACGTTTGAAAAACAGGCATGCTTAAACTATATTACACAGGGAAAGTAACTTATGAATATATACATATATCGCTAAAAGTACATTTGCATTTAACAATTTATCACAGGTATATCTTTATAACTTATGGTACATTAGTATAGTGTTAGTTCAGGATAATTCGGATGACAGGAAGGATATAAATTTTTTCTTGAAGGATAATTTGCTCATTCCAGGGGAGAAGCAGGAACTGTGGCCATTAAAAATCATACAACATCTGTTCACGGGCTCGTTCTTTCCGTACTATTAGCTGGTGTGGCATCCTTCCAAATCAAATATGACGGTCACTACAAAATGGCGGAAGACATATAATAGACTAAAAATAGAAAATAATTATGTATGTACATATATGGCTTTTAAAAAAAAAAACTAAAAAATACACTAAAAAGTGAAAAAAAGTTTTTTTAGGTAAAGTTTTCATTGCTTCAGCCAGAGTATGGGAACAAACTACTACCTTTCGAAATGTAAAAATGCTTGGAGAGCTAACGAAAAGTTCCAATGTTAATAAAATAGGATAGGTAAAGAGTAATTATTTATTAGATTTTTGTATCGCCAAATTGTGCATTTATGGACTGCACGGTGGGTGCCAAATTTGTAAAATTGATTACTTTTTGGTGTTTTTTTTTGGAAAGAAAAAACAATTTGGAAGGGAGCTCTGCACAGGTCGTCTAATCCTGCGCCGTAGCAAAATCTATGCTTACGATTCTGAATATGTTTGGTCTGTTGTGCACATAATACTCAATTTTTGATGATTGAATCTTAAAAAAGTTGTAACATATACTCTAAATTTTTTTAAGTATCCAAAATGTATGTTACGGCGTCACTTTCCTAATACCGATCAAAGACCAGGTATTAGGAGGTGATCGTCGTAATAATTAAAAAATAGATGACGTATAGGATAGGTGCCGGCTGCTCTAAATAAAAGAGGCTTGGTTCGTTTAATACAAATATATTCTCTCCTAAATCTTACAAAATCTAATTAACTTTAACTTATTTTTATATGTCAATCTTTATTTAATTTCTTTACTCCAAATATTCTTAAACCTATTTTCCTTTCCCCTGTTGTTCTCCAGTCGCCTTGTGGATTCTCAGGTGGACTTCCTTCTAAATCCTTTTCGGCCTTGGTCTCCTCAGTATTTATTGTTTAGCCTTGTTGCTCGTGCTGGTTTATTTGCGAAGACGTTATATGTCCCAAATGAAACCTCGTGATTACGCGGGGTAATATCCAACGTAATCAATCTGCCAATTAATTCAATCTACCCTGGGCGAACTTTGATTGAATCTTAATTGACTTTCAACTAGCACGTAAGTTTTTCAGCTACTATAAGGTCAATTTCGTAGTAGAAATTATCTCATATAATTTCTATTGACCTTGCCTGAGTTTCAATGTTGTAAAAGAAATTACCGCGAGTAAAAATCTACTTGAAACTCTATCTGTGGCCGTGTGTGACGTCTATATACTCAAAACAAATTCAATTCCGTAGAAGAAATTATCCCATATAATTTCAATTGAATTTGTTCGAATCTCAATATCGTAGAAGAAATTATCTCGTATAATTTCAATTGAGATTCTAAAAATTTATCTAAATAAATAAGTTCAATTTCGTAAAAGAATTTATCCAATATAATTTCTATTGAACTTATTTGAATTTCAATATTTAAAATAAATAAGCTCAATTTCGTAGTAGAAATTATCCAATATAATTTCTATTGAACTTATTTGAATCCCAGTTTCGTAAAAGAAATTATTTCCTATAATTTCCACTGAAATTCTCTATCTCGTAGAATTAATAAATTTAAACCGTCACCTGAAAAACTAACAACAATTATGTGGCTAAACTAACACAAAAGTCAGCGGCGAAAAACCAACCAACTATCTAAGTCCCTAACAATGATATTCGGAGAAAATCCTGAATATCGCTCTAGCTAACCTTCTCGGCGTAAAGTCCAAAGAAGATTAGTAATTCTGACCCAAACTCAATAGCTTTATCCAGCATCTTCTTCCTGGTGCTGGATGGTGGCGCTGGGTGGGAGAATTTTTCTTGCAGTTTTTTGCAAATTATTCATGCCGTTTTCCACATTCCATTTTTGTGGATCGTGTTTATACTGCGTTTACACGCTGTCAATTTTTGACAGTAGTCAAATTGACATTTTTCTTTGTTTTTATTTATTTTGAATATTGGAGGTAAGTATGTTTTGTGTTTTTTATTATTAATTTTGTATTTTTAGGCATTTCTTTTAATTTAAGGAGCCTGCTGTAAAACTGGTTAAAAACAGGTAACTTTCTTTCGTTTATTTTTTAATTCATTTTTTAACAAGTATTTTGTTTTGCAGGTCAAAACATTCTCCCCCCTTGTTGATGGATCGCATCAACACAATTTATTTTGTGTAATGAAACTTTTAGTTTTAGTTTTAGTTCAATTTTTAATGTTTATTTAGTTCATTATATTTCTTTCTAAATTTCATGTTTTTTATATAATTCTTATTGCTTTTGTCCCTAATCACTTGGTATTCACTGTTTTTTCGGAGTAATTGTACCAGAATATTTTGGTTCCTTTCAATTTCAGCTTCACAATTCGGTTGTGCCCTAATTTGACCGTGTACCGATGTCGTTTTGACTTGCGGATTGTGTCATATGGAATAGCTTGAAGCTGGTTGTAGGTAATAGTAAATGGCGTCCCATCCTGGGTCGTCATATAATACTTCTTGTTTTCTAAACAAGAGGATGCAGCGCTGACGTTGGCTACGGGTCGCTCTTGTGCGCCGAGCTCTTTGCCAATTGTTTCAGCTCTATTTGACATAATTGTCTTCGTTTTTAGTATCGTTGAATAGTGGGATAACTTTGACAAAACTCCAGAAATTAACGCAACACTTTTTTGGGCTAGTACTCGCAAATCAAAAGGTGGTAGCAAAATGTCAATTGGCAACTTGTAAGAAATTGCCGGACCGAAAATCCCCTTGCTAATCCTTGCACGAAGGGATATAAAAATTTCCCAGTTTTTTCTCGCATGAGAAAGTAAAGCTAATATAAAGCTAATACCTTCAAGTTCTGGAACACACCTATTGTTACTACAAGTTCATGTTTCTTAACTTAAACATAGATTTGAACGGACGACATGTACACTTCATTTAACATGCTGACATTGGACAAAGTTTGTTAATAGGTCTTTTGAAGGTGCTCGTGCTAGTTTTGACGGTGGCTACCCTCACTTGTCCATCTGCTCCAGGATGGGTTTCTAGTATCAGACCTAAGGGCCATTGACTAGGTTGCCTGTTGTTATCCATAATTATAACAACTTGCCCAACTTTCAAGTTGGTTTGTTTGGTCTTCCATTTTGTCCGTTGCTGTAATTGTAGTAGGTATTCGTTCGACCATTGCTTCCAAAAACGTTGAAGACTTTGTTGTATTTGTCTCCACCTGTCCGTGTATCCAACACTTTTTCCGGTTTCCTCTGGTTCCGGTATGGCCTTCATATGTCTGCCAATTAAGAAATGTCCAGGGGTAAGTATTTCCAGATTTGATGGATCTGCTGACAAAAGACACAATGGTCGGGAATTCAAACAGGATTCTATTTGGATGAGCAGCGTATTCAACTCCTCAAATGTTAGTATTTTATCACCCACAGCCCTTTTCAGGTGATGTTTTACTCTTTTCACCCCTGCTTCCCAAAGCCCTCCAAAATGTGGGGCTGCAGGGGGATTAAAATGCCAATGTATTTCATTATTGGCTAACTCTGCTGCAGCTTCATTTGCTGCGCTTTTTATAGCCTTCCTTAATTGGCTTTGTATTTGTCTGTTGGCTCCAACGAAATTCGTGCCATTGTCCGAATATATGTTTCGGCACTGACCTCTGCGCCCCATGAATCTCCTCAGAGCCGCAAGAAATGCTTCAGTGGATAAGTCTGATGCTACCTCAATATGCATTGCTTTAGTCGTCATGCATATAAAAATACAAAAGTATCCTTTGTATATCTTTGACCCCTTGTGCTTTGACATCTTTAAATCATACGGTCCTGCGTAGTCTATGCCAACGTTCTCGAAGGGATGAGCTCTAGTCACCCTTGCACTGGGGAGGTCTCCCATTATCTGTTGGGGCTTCGATGCCCGATACCTTGTGCATTTCACACACTTGTAAATGCGTTCCTTCACGGCTGCCATTCCATTTATGATCCAAAATTGGTTACGAATATTCGTTAACACTAACGAAGCTCCACCATGCATCGTTACCTTATGATAATAATCGATGATTATGTTGGTTATATGGTGCCTTCTTTGTAGAATTATCGGATGTCTTTGGTCATATTGTAAGTCGGAATTGTGCAGCCTGCCCCCGACTCTCAATGTGCCATCATTGGCCAAAAACGGGTTCAAACCTTTCAGTGGGCTTTGCTTGTTAATGGCTCTCTCGGATTTCAAATCTTTATATTCGCTCGGGAACATGGTTCTTTGTACCATTCGAACCAACTTCGTCCTCGCTTCGTTTATTTCTGCTGCTGAAATCTGCGAATCTCGTCGATGGTCTTTATTTTGCATGTTGTATATAAATCGACAACAATATGCAATGACTCTCAACGTCTTAGTGTATGAAGAAAATTTCATCCACCACTCAATTTCTTCTGGTTCCATCATCATCATTGCCGTGGTCGAGGTTTTTGCTTCCATCTCGGTCTTGAAGTCTGTATAGGTCTCCTTTGGCCACTTATGTTCCGGTTCCTGTAACCAGCTGGGCCCGTGCCACCATAATTTGGCCTCATTTAATTTCTCTGGCATCATTCCTCTTGATGCTATGTCGGCTGGGTTCTCTTTCGTTCGAATATACCGCCAAGCCGTATTTGACGCATTCTCGTGGATCTCCACTGTGCGATTCGCCACAAAGGTTTTCCACCTTCTTGGCAACCCTTGTAACCATGCAAGGACTACCTTTGAGTCTGTCCAACATTGACTCTGTATTTCTTTCAGATTCATATCTTCCTTAATTTGTTTGATTAAACGACTCAGAAGTACGGCTCCGCATAATTCTAACCGAGGTAGTGTAATCGGTTTGATGGGAGCTACTCGTGTCTTTGCCATGAGCAAAGTTGTGGTGACGTCTCCTCTCTGGTTCGTAGTTCTCATGTACACCACTGCTGCATATGCTCTAGTTGAGGCGTCACAGAACCCAAGGAGTTGACACTCCTGCACGGTATTATCATGGCTGATCCATCGTGGCATCTTGATGGTTTGAATATACCGTAACTGCCCCTTGAATTCGGCCCATTCTTGCAGCGTTTCCTCTTCTACCTTGTCGTCCCAATCGCAGCGGGACATCCATAATTTCTGCATTATTAATTTGCCTAACACCACACATGGTGCTATCCAGCCGAGCGGGTCGAACAGTTTAGCGACCTCAGATAAAATTTCCCTTTTCGTAGCCGCTATCTGCTTAAACTCTGATGGTTTTATCGCGTACGTAAAATAATCCTCTCCTGGATGCCAAAAAATACCTAGAGCTTTTACGCAATTATCTTCCTTTACCTGAAGGGGTAATTGCAGCTCACGATCCTCTGCGGGAATTGTCTTTAACAAGTCTTCATGGTTCGCAGTCCATTTTCTTAAGTGGAACCCTCCTCGTTTTAGCAATCCATTCAACTCTATTTGTAGATCCCTGGCATCTTGTAAGGTGTCTGCCCCTGTTAATACGTCGTCTACGTAAAAATCGGTTAACGCGACTTCCGCTGCCTTAGGGTATTGATGTCGGTCGTCTTTTGCTAGTCGCTGTAGCGTTTTAATGGCGAGGTAAGGAGCGGACGTAGTTCCGAACGTCACGGTCTGCAGCTCGTATTCTCCTATTGGCATCGTTGGATTATCCCTCCACAAGATAGTTTGGTATCGTCGGCCGTTTGGATGAACGAGAATCATCCGGTACATTTTTTCAATATCGGCTGTCATCGCATACCGATATTTTCTCCATTTAAGTAACGTCGAAAATAACTTTGGCTGAAGTGTTGGACCCGTTAACATCTGTTCATTTAGATTTTGCCCATTTGAGCTTTTTGCGGACGCGTCGAACACTACCCGTACCTTTGTCGTGGTACTTTCTTTAACCACGGCATGGTGCGGCATATAATATCTATTCCCTTCATGTGGATTTATAGCCTTCATATGACCCAAGTCCTTATATTCTTGTAGGCATTGCTGATATGGTTTCCTTAAGTCAGGCTTCTGTGCCAACTTATGTTCCACTTGTTTCAGCCTTGACAATGCTTGATTCCTAGAAGTCCCTAGGTTAGGTGGTCTATTGTTCTTGAATGGTATCCTTACTACGTATCGACCATCAGATAGGCGCTTAGTGGTATCGTCGTAGAACCTCTCGCAATATTCTTCCTCGCTCGTCAATACCTTTGCTGGGGGCATTTCTTCTTGCTCCCAAAAGCTTTTGAGTTGTTCATGAAGATCTAATTCATCATTTTTGTGAACTGTGAATGCAGAGAAGCTAACATTTTTTCCCTGCTCTGGAACTGTTGGTACCCTTCCGAAAAGAATCCATCCCAAGCTTGTCTTTAACATCACGAACATTCCTTTGGGTCCTTTGCGCAATCCTTTCTTAAGTATATCTGCATATACATTCACTCCAAGTAATAAGTCAATGCGCCCTGGAGTTGCGAAGTCTGGGTCGGCGAGTTCCAACCCTTTGAGACATGACCAACCTCTACTGTTTATCCGTTTTGGTGGGAACTTGTTGGCTATATTCTTTATTACATACGTTTGTATCTTCCTTTCGTATTTCGCTCGTGACCTAGATACAAGCGTGAGGTGTGCCAGCTTCTTTGATGTCGCTACTGGTACCGACTGCAGCCCTTTGACTTGTAATGCGGTTGGAGTGACTTCTGGTTGCAATGACTGATATGCTGACTCTGTTATAAACGAGCTCTGTGACCCTGGGTCAATGAGAGCTCGCAACACTAGGCCATTTCCGTGTTGGTCCTTCACTGTGACCAGGGCTGTAGCTAGCATTGATTGAGTCTTATGGATGTTACAATTACAATTTGTTACAACCGGCTCTCTTTGATCCACAGGTGTTGATTGTTGCTCACTAACTTCTGGCTCGCTTTCATTATCTGTATGTATTAACAGATGATGCTTTCTTCTGCATATCGGACATCTGTTATTGCTTGTACAGCTTCTGCAGTAATGCTGTTTAAAGCAATTGAAGCATAATCCCTTTGATTTTACCCAACGCCCTCTCTCTGTGTTGGATAATGCTTTGAAGGAGCTGCACTGTGCTAGAAAATGCTCTTTCTTACACATGGGACATTGTAATCTTCTGGATCTTTGATCGTTCGTCTTCGTACAGTCCTTCCTTGAATTGACGCTTTCCTGATGGGTGTGATAGCTGTTGCTCTGATTCCGCACCCTTTCTGGTTTGCGACTTTCCTTATTGAACCTATGACTATTGTCATCTTTGATTGCTTCTAGACTTCTATGTCTTTCTTCTAAAACTTGGTTAGGTCCTTAAGCGCCGGTAGCTCGTCGGACTTCGCAATCAGTTGTTCCCACATGTGACGAGTTTTTTCTGGTAGCCTCTGTGCCGTCACATAAACAAATATGGGATCCCAATCTAAAATGCTGACCTTGAGCCTTATGCGATGCAGCTCGTCTACCAAGGCTCGTAACTCCTTATATGACTCTGTTCTTATAGGAGTGCTATTAAATAGCAATTTCAACTGGGCATATATTAATAATCTCCTTTTGTTGTACCGCTTGCATAACAATTGCCATGCTGCTTCATAATTCTCTGAAGTCATGTCAAATGAATCCAAATCTCTCCGGGCCTCTCCCGTGAGACTACTCTTAAGGTAATGCAGCTTATCGACCGGCATCAAGCGGTCTTCATTATGTATCAAGGATACATATCTATCATGGAACGTTCTCCATGATGAGTACTGGCCGTCAAACTTCGGAATCTCCAGCGTTGGAAGTTTAACTATAGCCCTTGGTGAACCTGACTGTTCCCCAATGAATGTACTATGCTGGGTTGGTGTAGTTGGTTGTGGGTTGCAGGCACTCAATGCGTCTTGAAGGTCTCCCAGAAATTCGGAATATGCCTCTTCGAATTCCAGAAACTTTTCACCTGCCAAGTATTCTGTTACAGCAGATTCAAGTTTTGCATCCTTTATGTTGCTTAAATCAGCTGCCCCTATTTCTAGATGGTTGTTGTTGAACCTTTCTGCTATCAATTTGATACTGTCTATCTTGCCCTTGAGATAACCCGGTGTACGCCTGTGTTTCGAAGTCTTTTTATAATTGGAAATTGTCTGTGCCAATTGTGCCTGACAGACATCCTGTTGTTGCAATGTGCTCTTCATATTGCCTCGCGCTATCGTTATTTTAAGTTAAAAGAATATTTGGAGTCTGTACTATATCTAACAACTAATAAGATCTCAGAAAAACTATATTTGTATGACTGCAACCTATCCGGCTCGAAGGACCAATGTTACGGCGTCACTTTCCTAATACCGATCAAAGACCAGGTATTAGGAGGTGATCGTCGTAATAATTAAAAAATAGATGACGTATAGGATAGGTGCCGGCTGCTCTAAATAAAAGAGGCTTGGTTCGTTTAATACAAATATATTCTCTCCTAAATCTTACAAAATCTAATTAACTTTAACTTATTTTTATATGTCAATCTTTATTTAATTTCTTTACTCCAAATATTCTTAAACCTATTTTCCTTTCCCCTGTTGTTCTCCAGTCGCCTTGTGGATTCTCAGGTGGACTTCCTTCTAAATCCTTTTCGGCCTTGGTCTCCTCAGTATTTATTGTTTAGCCTTGTTGCTCGTGCTGGTTTATTTGCGAAGACGTTATATGTCCCAAATGAAACCTCGTGATTACGCGGGGTAATATCCAACGTAATCAATCTGCCAATTAATTCAATCTACCCTGGGCGAACTTTGATTGAATCTTAATTGACTTTCAACTAGCACGTAAGTTTTTCAGCTACTATAAGGTCAATTTCGTAGTAGAAATTATCTCATATAATTTCTATTGACCTTGCCTGAGTTTCAATGTTGTAAAAGAAATTACCGCGAGTAAAAATCTACTTGAAACTCTATCTGTGGCCGTGTGTGACGTCTATATACTCAAAACAAATTCAATTCCGTAGAAGAAATTATCCCATATAATTTCAATTGAATTTGTTCGAATCTCAATATCGTAGAAGAAATTATCTCGTATAATTTCAATTGAGATTCTAAAAATTTATCTAAATAAATAAGTTCAATTTCGTAAAAGAATTTATCCAATATAATTTCTATTGAACTTATTTGAATTTCAATATTTAAAATAAATAAGCTCAATTTCGTAGTAGAAATTATCCAATATAATTTCTATTGAACTTATTTGAATCCCAGTTTCGTAAAAGAAATTATTTCCTATAATTTCCACTGAAATTCTCTATCTCGTAGAATTAATAAATTTAAACCGTCACCTGAAAAACTAACAACAATTATGTGGCTAAACTAACACAAAAGTCAGCGGCGAAAAACCAACCAACTATCTAAGTCCCTAACAATGATATTCGGAGAAAATCCTGAATATCGCTCTAGCTAACCTTCTCGGCGTAAAGTCCAAAGAAGATTAGTAATTCTGACCCAAACTCAATAGCTTTATCCAGCATCTTCTTCCTGGTGCTGGATGGTGGCGCTGGGTGGGAGAATTTTTCTTGCAGTTTTTTGCAAATTATTCATGCCGTTTTCCACATTCCATTTTTGTGGATCGTGTTTATACTGCGTTTACACGCTGTCAATTTTTGACAGTAGTCAAATTGACATTTTTCTTTGTTTTTATTTATTTTGAATATTGGAGGTAAGTATGTTTTGTGTTTTTTATTATTAATTTTGTATTTTTAGGCATTTCTTTTAATTTAAGGAGCCTGCTGTAAAACTGGTTAAAAACAGGTAACTTTCTTTCGTTTATTTTTTAATTCATTTTTTAACAAGTATTTTGTTTTGCAGGTCAAAACATTCTCCCCCCTTGTTGATGGATCGCATCAACACAATTTATTTTGTGTAATGAAACTTTTAGTTTTAGTTTTAGTTCAATTTTTAATGTTTATTTAGTTCATTATATTTCTTTCTAAATTTCATGTTTTTTATATAATTCTTATTGCTTTTGTCCCTAATCACTTGGTATTCACTGTTTTTTCGGAGTAATTGTACCAGAATATTTTGGTTCCTTTCAATTTCAGCTTCACAATTCGGTTGTGCCCTAATTTGACCGTGTACCGATGTCGTTTTGACTTGCGGATTGTGTCATATGGAATAGCTTGAAGCTGGTTGTAGGTAATAGTAAATGGCGTCCCATCCTGGGTCGTCATATAATACTTCTTGTTTTCTAAACAAGAGGATGCAGCGCTGACGTTGGCTACGGGTCGCTCTTGTGCGCCGAGCTCTTTGCCAATTGTTTCAGCTCTATTTGACATAATTGTCTTCGTTTTTAGTATCGTTGAATAGTGGGATAACTTTGACAAAACTCCAGAAATTAACGCAACACTTTTTTGGGCTAGTACTCGCAAATCAAAAGGTGGTAGCAAAATGTCAATTGGCAACTTGTAAGAAATTGCCGGACCGAAAATCCCCTTGCTAATCCTTGCACGAAGGGATATAAAAATTTCCCAGTTTTTTCTCGCATGAGAAAGTAAAGCTAATATAAAGCTAATACCTTCAAGTTCTGGAACACACCTATTGTTACTACAAGTTCATGTTTCTTAACTTAAACATAGATTTGAACGGACGACATGTACACTTCATTTAACATGCTGACATTGGACAAAGTTTGTTAATAGGTCTTTTGAAGGTGCTCGTGCTAGTTTTGACGGTGGCTACCCTCACTTGTCCATCTGCTCCAGGATGGGTTTCTAGTATCAGACCTAAGGGCCATTGACTAGGTTGCCTGTTGTTATCCATAATTATAACAACTTGCCCAACTTTCAAGTTGGTTTGTTTGGTCTTCCATTTTGTCCGTTGCTGTAATTGTAGTAGGTATTCGTTCGACCATTGCTTCCAAAAACGTTGAAGACTTTGTTGTATTTGTCTCCACCTGTCCGTGTATCCAACACTTTTTCCGGTTTCCTCTGGTTCCGGTATGGCCTTCATATGTCTGCCAATTAAGAAATGTCCAGGGGTAAGTATTTCCAGATTTGATGGATCTGCTGACAAAAGACACAATGGTCGGGAATTCAAACAGGATTCTATTTGGATGAGCAGCGTATTCAACTCCTCAAATGTTAGTATTTTATCACCCACAGCCCTTTTCAGGTGATGTTTTACTCTTTTCACCCCTGCTTCCCAAAGCCCTCCAAAATGTGGGGCTGCAGGGGGATTAAAATGCCAATGTATTTCATTATTGGCTAACTCTGCTGCAGCTTCATTTGCTGCGCTTTTTATAGCCTTCCTTAATTGGCTTTGTATTTGTCTGTTGGCTCCAACGAAATTCGTGCCATTGTCCGAATATATGTTTCGGCACTGACCTCTGCGCCCCATGAATCTCCTCAGAGCCGCAAGAAATGCTTCAGTGGATAAGTCTGATGCTACCTCAATATGCATTGCTTTAGTCGTCATGCATATAAAAATACAAAAGTATCCTTTGTATATCTTTGACCCCTTGTGCTTTGACATCTTTAAATCATACGGTCCTGCGTAGTCTATGCCAACGTTCTCGAAGGGATGAGCTCTAGTCACCCTTGCACTGGGGAGGTCTCCCATTATCTGTTGGGGCTTCGATGCCCGATACCTTGTGCATTTCACACACTTGTAAATGCGTTCCTTCACGGCTGCCATTCCATTTATGATCCAAAATTGGTTACGAATATTCGTTAACACTAACGAAGCTCCACCATGCATCGTTACCTTATGATAATAATCGATGATTATGTTGGTTATATGGTGCCTTCTTTGTAGAATTATCGGATGTCTTTGGTCATATTGTAAGTCGGAATTGTGCAGCCTGCCCCCGACTCTCAATGTGCCATCATTGGCCAAAAACGGGTTCAAACCTTTCAGTGGGCTTTGCTTGTTAATGGCTCTCTCGGATTTCAAATCTTTATATTCGCTCGGGAACATGGTTCTTTGTACCATTCGAACCAACTTCGTCCTCGCTTCGTTTATTTCTGCTGCTGAAATCTGCGAATCTCGTCGATGGTCTTTATTTTGCATGTTGTATATAAATCGACAACAATATGCAATGACTCTCAACGTCTTAGTGTATGAAGAAAATTTCATCCACCACTCAATTTCTTCTGGTTCCATCATCATCATTGCCGTGGTCGAGGTTTTTGCTTCCATCCCGGTCTTGAAGTCTGTATAGGTCTCCTTTGGCCACTTATGTTCCGGTTCCTGTAACCAGCTGGGCCCGTGCCACCATAATTTGGCCTCATTTAATTTCTCTGGCATCATTCCTCTTGATGCTATGTCGGCTGGGTTCTCTTTCGTTCGAATATACCGCCAAGCCGTATTTGACGCATTCTCGTGGATCTCCACTGTGCGATTCGCCACAAAGGTTTTCCACCTTCTTGGCAACCCTTGTAACCATGCAAGGACTACCTTTGAGTCTGTCCAACATTGACTCTGTATTTCTTTCAGATTCATATCTTCCTTAATTTGTTTGATTAAACGACTCAGAAGTACGGCTCCGCATAATTCTAACCGAGGTAGTGTAATCGGTTTGATGGGAGCTACTCGTGTCTTTGCCATGAGCAAAGTTGTGGTGACGTCTCCTCTCTGGTTCGTAGTTCTCATGTACACCACTGCTGCATATGCTCTAGTTGAGGCGTCACAGAACCCAAGGAGTTGACACTCCTGCACGGTATTATCATGGCTGATCCATCGTGGCATCTTGATGGTTTGAATATACCGTAACTGCCCCTTGAATTCGGCCCATTCTTGCAGCGTTTCCTCTTCTACCTTGTCGTCCCAATCGCAGCGGGACATCCATAATTTCTGCATTATTAATTTGCCTAACACCACACATGGTGCTATCCAGCCGAGCGGGTCGAACAGTTTAGCGACCTCAGATAAAATTTCCCTTTTCGTAGCCGCTATCTGCTTAAACTCTGATGGTTTTATCGCGTACGTAAAATAATCCTCTCCTGGATGCCAAAAAATACCTAGAGCTTTTACGCAATTATCTTCCTTTACCTGAAGGGGTAATTGCAGCTCACGATCCTCTGCGGGAATTGTCTTTAACAAGTCTTCATGGTTCGCAGTCCATTTTCTTAAGTGGAACCCTCCTCGTTTTAGCAATCCATTCAACTCTATTTGTAGATCCCTGGCATCTTGTAAGGTGTCTGCCCCTGTTAATACGTCGTCTACGTAAAAATCGGTTAACGCGACTTCCGCTGCCTTAGGGTATTGATGTCGGTCGTCTTTTGCTAGTCGCTGTAGCGTTTTAATGGCGAGGTAAGGAGCGGACGTAGTTCCGAACGTCACGGTCTGCAGCTCGTATTCTCCTATTGGCATCGTTGGATTATCCCTCCACAAGATAGTTTGGTATCGTCGGCCGTTTGGATGAACGAGAATCATCCGGTACATTTTTTCAATATCGGCTGTCATCGCATACCGATATTTTCTCCATTTAAGTAACGTCGAAAATAACTTTGGCTGAAGTGTTGGACCCGTTAACATCTGTTCATTTAGATTTTGCCCATTTGAGCTTTTTGCGGACGCGTCGAACACTACCCGTACCTTTGTCGTGGTACTTTCTTTAACCACGGCATGGTGCGGCATATAATATCTATTCCCTTCATGTGGATTTATAGCCTTCATATGACCCAAGTCCTTATATTCTTGTAGGCATTGCTGATATGGTTTCCTTAAGTCAGGCTTCTGTGCCAACTTATGTTCCACTTGTTTCAGCCTTGACAATGCTTGATTCCTAGAAGTCCCTAGGTTAGGTGGTCTATTGTTCTTGAATGGTATCCTTACTACGTATCGACCATCAGATAGGCGCTTAGTGGTATCGTCGTAGAACCTCTCGCAATATTCTTCCTCGCTCGTCAATACCTTTGCTGGGGGCATTTCTTCTTGCTCCCAAAAGCTTTTGAGTTGTTCATGAAGATCTAATTCATCATTTTTGTGAACTGTGAATGCAGAGAAGCTAACATTTTTTCCCTGCTCTGGAACTGTTGGTACCCTTCCGAAAAGAATCCATCCCAAGCTTGTCTTTAACATCACGAACATTCCTTTGGGTCCTTTGCGCAATCCTTTCTTAAGTATATCTGCATATACATTCACTCCAAGTAATAAGTCAATGCGCCCTGGAGTTGCGAAGTCTGGGTCGGCGAGTTCCAACCCTTTGAGACATGACCAACCTCTACTGTTTATCCGTTTTGGTGGGAACTTGTTGGCTATATTCTTTATTACATACGTTTGTATCTTCCTTTCGTATTTCGCTCGTGACCTAGATACAAGCGTGAGGTGTGCCAGCTTCTTTGATGTCGCTACTGGTACCGACTGCAGCCCTTTGACTTGTAATGCGGTTGGAGTGACTTCTGGTTGCAATGACTGATATGCTGACTCTGTTATAAACGAGCTCTGTGACCCTGGGTCAATGAGAGCTCGCAACACTAGGCCATTTCCGTGTTGGTCCTTCACTGTGACCAGGGCTGTAGCTAGCATTGATTGAGTCTTATGGATGTTACAATTACAATTTGTTACAACCGGCTCTCTTTGATCCACAGGTGTTGATTGTTGCTCACTAACTTCTGGCTCGCTTTCATTATCTGTATGTATTAACAGATGATGCTTTCTTCTGCATATCGGACATCTGTTATTGCTTGTACAGCTTCTGCAGTAATGCTGTTTAAAGCAATTGAAGCATAATCCCTTTGATTTTACCCAACGCCCTCTCTCTGTGTTGGATAATGCTTTGAAGGAGCTGCACTGTGCTAGAAAATGCTCTTTCTTACACATGGGACATTGTAATCTTCTGGATCTTTGATCGTTCGTCTTCGTACAGTCCTTCCTTGAATTGACGCTTTCCTGATGGGTGTGATAGCTGTTGCTCTGATTCCGCACCCTTTCTGGTTTGCGACTTTCCTTATTGAACCTATGACTATTGTCATCTTTGATTGCTTCTAGACTTCTATGTCTTTCTTCTAAAAACTTGGTTAGGTCCTTAAGCGCCGGTAGCTCGTCGGACTTCGCAATCAGTTGTTCCCACATGTGACGAGTTTTTTCTGGTAGCCTCTGTGCCGTCACATAAACAAATATGGGATCCCAATCTAAAATGCTGACCTTGAGCCTTATGCGATGCAGCTCGTCTACCAAGGCTCGTAACTCCTTATATGACTCTGTTCTTATAGGAGTGCTATTAAATAGCAATTTCAACTGGGCATATATTAATAATCTCCTTTTGTTGTACCGCTTGCATAACAATTGCCATGCTGCTTCATAATTCTCTGAAGTCATGTCAAATGAATCCAAATCTCTCCGGGCCTCTCCCGTGAGACTACTCTTAAGGTAATGCAGCTTATCGACCGGCATCAAGCGGTCTTCATTATGTATCAAGGATACATATCTATCATGGAACGTTCTCCATGATGAGTACTGGCCGTCAAACTTCGGAATCTCCAGCGTTGGAAGTTTAACTATAGCCCTTGGTGAACCTGACTGTTCCCCAATGAATGTACTATGCTGGGTTGGTGTAGTTGGTTGTGGGTTGCAGGCACTCAATGCGTCTTGAAGGTCTCCCAGAAATTCGGAATATGCCTCTTCGAATTCCAGAAACTTTTCACCTGCCAAGTATTCTGTTACAGCAGATTCAAGTTTTGCATCCTTTATGTTGCTTAAATCAGCTGCCCCTATTTCTAGATGGTTGTTGTTGAACCTTTCTGCTATCAATTTGATACTGTCTATCTTGCCCTTGAGATAACCCGGTGTACGCCTGTGTTTCGAAGTCTTTTTATAATTGGAAATTGTCTGTGCCAATTGTGCCTGACAGACATCCTGTTGTTGCAATGTGCTCTTCATATTGCCTCGCGCTATCGTTATTTTAAGTTAAAAGAATATTTGGAGTCTGTACTATATCTAACAACTAATAAGATCTCAGAAAAACTATATTTGTATGACTGCAACCTATCCGGCTCGAAGGACCAATGTTACGGCGTCACTTTCCTAATACCGATCAAAGACCAGGTATTAGGAGGTGATCGTCGTAATAATTAAAAAATAGATGACGTATAGGATAGGTGCCGGCTGCTCTAAATAAAAGAGGCTTGGTTCGTTTAATACAAATATATTCTCTCCTAAATCTTACAAAATCTAATTAACTTTAACTTATTTTTATATGTCAATCTTTATTTAATTTCTTTACTCCAAATATTCTTAAACCTATTTTCCTTTCCCCTGTTGTTCTCCAGTCGCCTTGTGGATTCTCAGGTGGACTTCCTTCTAAATCCTTTTCGGCCTTGGTCTCCTCAGTATTTATTGTTTAGCCTTGTTGCTCGTGCTGGTTTATTTGCGAAGACGTTATATGTCCCAAATGAAACCTCGTGATTACGCGGGGTAATATCCAACGTAATCAATCTGCCAATTAATTCAATCTACCCTGGGCGAACTTTGATTGAATCTTAATTGACTTTCAACTAGCACGTAAGTTTTTCAGCTACTATAAGGTCAATTTCGTAGTAGAAATTATCTCATATAATTTCTATTGACCTTGCCTGAGTTTCAATGTTGTAAAAGAAATTACCGCGAGTAAAAATCTACTTGAAACTCTATCTGTGGCCGTGTGTGACGTCTATATACTCAAAACAAATTCAATTCCGTAGAAGAAATTATCCCATATAATTTCAATTGAATTTGTTCGAATCTCAATATCGTAGAAGAAATTATCTCGTATAATTTCAATTGAGATTCTAAAAATTTATCTAAATAAATAAGTTCAATTTCGTAAAAGAATTTATCCAATATAATTTCTATTGAACTTATTTGAATTTCAATATTTAAAATAAATAAGCTCAATTTCGTAGTAGAAATTATCCAATATAATTTCTATTGAACTTATTTGAATCCCAGTTTCGTAAAAGAAATTATTTCCTATAATTTCCACTGAAATTCTCTATCTCGTAGAATTAATAAATTTAAACCGTCACCTGAAAAACTAACAACAATTATGTGGCTAAACTAACACAAAAGTCAGCGGCGAAAAACCAACCAACTATCTAAGTCCCTAACAATGATATTCGGAGAAAATCCTGAATATCGCTCTAGCTAACCTTCTCGGCGTAAAGTCCAAAGAAGATTAGTAATTCTGACCCAAACTCAATAGCTTTATCCAGCATCTTCTTCCTGGTGCTGGATGGTGGCGCTGGGTGGGAGAATTTTTCTTGCAGTTTTTTGCAAATTATTCATGCCGTTTTCCACATTCCATTTTTGTGGATCGTGTTTATACTGCGTTTACACGCTGTCAATTTTTGACAGTAGTCAAATTGACATTTTTCTTTGTTTTTATTTATTTTGAATATTGGAGGTAAGTATGTTTTGTGTTTTTTATTATTAATTTTGTATTTTTAGGCATTTCTTTTAATTTAAGGAGCCTGCTGTAAAACTGGTTAAAAACAGGTAACTTTCTTTCGTTTATTTTTTAATTCATTTTTTAACAAGTATTTTGTTTTGCAGGTCAAAACAATGTATATTTGCAGATTTGTCCTTTTCTTATTATACATTTTTGCTATCGCAGACTGTGCACTCATAATATTTTTTTATTGAAAGGCGTGGCAACGCACGCGGGTTTTTGCTAGTTACTAATAATTTTAATTAAAAATCAAATAGTACTAGTTTTTAGGCGAACACCAAACATCAGAATCTGTGAGAATTTTACGAGACTATTGCTATTGTCTTGTTCTTGGTCTTGGTATTGAATAGTTAGTCTTGGCCTAACTAGGTCCTGGTCCTGATCTTGGTTTTGCTCATCACTTCTTCACTCTCTCGTTGACGGTCGGCAATGATCGCATGACCTCTGCTGTCATCATTGTTGCGGCCCTCTGGACTCTTCTAATAATTTTATAACGTTATAGGTCTTCTTTAACGCTGGCCACAAATACCACCCTGTATACTTCGACAAAACTATATTTGGCTCTTTCCGAAGGTTGCTCTACAAACGCAGCTCCCTTTCCATAAAAGGCTTGCAGATGGAGTTTAAGACCTTGGCGGATAAGATGTTAAGATGTCCAATGACAACAATCTTATATTTATTTAATAGAGGAAATGTAGCTTTAAAAGTTGTTCAACAAGGTGTTTCGTATTATTAAACAAATAATTTGAATGGCAACTTATGCACAAATCTACAACCATCTTAATTTTCCTGCGTCAGTAATAAAATTAATTCAAAATTTATGGCGAAAAGAAGTGAAATAGTGAACAGAAATTTATTACAAATCCTAAGTTCCACCAAAATTTAACCGCAGCTAATTTTCGTCACATCGAGCATAAATCACTTCGGTGGTATCTTTCGCAAATAGAAAATTGTCCCAACTGTTGTCAAATCAAATGGCAATCATTCGCCCAATGAGCATAAATCTGAAGAATATTTGCCTTCATTAATGTAAGCGATACAAAGACCACATCGCATTTATTACTGAGAGGGATTAGTAGTGTTTTTACAATAAAAGAACCAGGCCATTACCAGAAAGGAGAACATGGCAATGAATGCCGCCTGTGTTCTGGTCCTCCTGTTGTGTACTCACCGCCGATGTATCCTCTTTCCCAATATACTGAGGGGTGATTCCAAAGACGTCTCGCGACAGCAAGAGGGTAGCACGAATTATTCAACGGACTGACTCCCTGTTTCCCAAACACCCTGTTTTTGATTCCGGGGCGACTGAGGGTGTTTTGTTCTGCGAGAATACGCAAAAACGACGACACGACCAACAATTACAATTCTGGGGACGGAAAAGAGATAATGTCGCCGGTATTTTAGCATAAATTGACACTATTTCAGATCTAATATATATGCACGTAACGCCCCGTGCCAGATGGTGTTCGCAAGATAAATTTTGTGTATCGATGTGAAAAATTGATACACCGTTCACTAGCTGGCGGCGTGTCCGCCACGAAATTCTATCGCACACAGATGCGAGGACGACGAAGGTGGTCCCATTGTTTCTATCCATCCTTGAAGCGCTTTTCCTTTCTTAAAAAAATTCCGAATCTTCCTTTCTTCCTTTTTTTTTTGATTTTTACATATGTTAAATTTTGCATGTTTTTATCAGAAACAATCGAAATCAATAAAATGAATTTCACTTAAATAACAAAAGCTGCCAGTTTTTCCTTTTGTAACATTTTTCACACAAAGGAACGATGTTAATGTTTGTTGGGGGTGGACCGATGGGGTGGCGAGGATGAGAAATAAACTTCCAAATTGGATCTGACAGTGATGTCTGTTAGCAGGAGAACGCCGCCTTGTCATATACCCTAAGGTCTTGCGTTTCCTCTGATGTTGATTTTTATCGAAAATAATAAAATTTTCTCACAATTATATTAACACTGGGAGCAACGAGATGATAGAGTTAGAGGTTGAAGGTTGCGTGTGGGTTACTTCAGCTTTCATATTGTGTGATGTCTAGAAATAATTGATTTTAGGACTCTTGGGCTGGGAGACAATTTTAATTTATATAAAGTTGATTACGGAGATATAGTTAAAGCTTGGTTCAGGATTTATTGGAAAACTCAAAATAGATGTCTAATAAAAAATTTAATTTCTATTGCTATGTTTTTGCTAAACACTGCCAGCAACAGGTCAGGTGCTATTGCAGTGAGACCTACAATTCTGGGTTTGGCGTGATGTAACGGACTTTTTTGGTGGAATTGGTTAGAAATGACATCCCCAACAATATCTAGGGAGTGCGCAAGATGTAAATACATGGAAAATGTACGGGAGTCCAAAAACTAAAACCATCACGAATCCCTGTTTTTTACCTTTCTTGATAAATATATCTTAAGGGGTCGTCCATAAATTACGTGAGGTGATTTTTGCAATTTTTCGACCCCCTCCCCCTTGGTGAGATGTCGTGAGTTTTGGCTCGACCCCCTCCCTCCCCCTAATCCTACGTAAGATTTTTCAAAGTTTCAAATTTACACTAAAAATACGTATTTACGGTCGTAACCAGGCGGGCTTGTAGCCCTTGATGTCACGCCCGAATCTCGGATCACTTTCTCTAACGCCAGGTTGAAAAGGAGGCAAGCCAGACCGTCCCCTTGTCGGAGTCCATTATAGATGTTGATTGGTCTGGACAGTGTTCCGGATACCTTTACTTGGCTTGACACATCGGTCATGGTCGACCTACATAGTCTTGTCAGTTTGTTGGGGATGCGAATTCTCTCATGGCTTTGTAGAGTTCTACTCTGGCTATGCTATCATAAGCGGCTTTAAAGTCTATGAAGAAGTGTTGAATTGAGCTTTGAAACTCTAGACATTTTTCCCTAGCCTGCCTCAAGGTGAAAATCTGATCAGTCTTTGATTTGCCTGGGCTGAAGCCACACTGGTAATGGCCTATGATGATACTGGCGTATGGGGACATCCTGTTTTGTAGGATAGCGGAGAATATCTTATACACGGTACTCAACAACGTTATACCGCGATTATTAGTGCACGCTGTGATATCTCCTTTTTTGTGTACCGGACAGAGGATGCCTTTTCTCCAGTCTTCTGGTATCACTTCCTGCTCCCATACTTGCACAATTAATTCATGAATCGCTTGGTGTAATGTAGGCCCTCCATATTTAACCAGCTCCGCTGCGATGCCGTCTGCACCCGAGGCCTTGTTGTTTTTGAGCCGGCTGATGCTAACTTCTTCTATGCTTGGTGGCGGCAGCATAGCATTATCATCAGATATTGGTGGAGCCCCCGAATACCCAGTTAGCTCGTCATTTAGCAATTCACGAAAGTGCTCTTCCCATCGCTCCAAGATGCCTTTAGGATCGGTGTTCAGATTCCCTTCTTTGTCCTTGCAGTATGTGCAACGTGGTGTGAATTACGTCATACTGCGGACTCTTTGGTAGAGCTCCCGCGCCTGGTGCGGCCGTCGTTCTCTGTACTATTCTAGCTCACAGACGAGATTTTTTCCCAAGCTTCCTTTTTTCGTCTGTGAATTCTCTTTTCTTCTTTTCTGAACTCTTTATAATTCTTCGCGTGCCCGTGTTCTCTGAGACTGCTGCATGGCTCGGTACGCAGCATTCTTACGTTCAGTTGCCAGCTTGCATTCATTGTCGAACCAGTCGTTACGATCTTTACGACTTCTGCCTAAGATAGAATCAGCAGTACTAATGCGGGTCCAGTTCTCGTCGACGCCCGGCATCTTATCCCCAGGACTTAGGGCGAGTTCTAATCACTGACATATAGAATGGACTGCTCATGAGGAATTTTTCATGGCACCAATTTGTTCCATAGACTACAAACCTTTTTTCACTCCATGTAAACACCGGAATCACTTTTGAAATTTACATTTTTTTAAATACGTAGGTACTTAAAACATTAAAACAACACAAATATTTTGTTTAAAAAAATTAATAAACACTATTTTCACTTTTTCACCTTTTAAAATGCCTTTTTTTCATTAATTTCCAAATTTTATGTGTATCTGATTTAAGTTCTTAACGCCTGTTTTAGCAACTGACATTCTGTATGTCAAAATCCGGGGGTCTATGGGGAAAAGAGCAAAAGATATAAACATCACTAGTGCAAAAGGGAAAATATAAAATCAGGTCTGATTTTACTTCTGAGTGCTTCTGTCAGTTTGGGGGTCTATGGATGAGTGAGAAAACTATACTTTTGGGTGCCATCGATTTGTATGGAATAATTTCAGATGAGCAGTCCATTATTATATGTCAGTGGTTCTAATGCATGACCGTAGCTGTTTCTGGCCATTTCATTGCGTAGTGCAGCTGTGTTGATTCGAGCCTGATAAGCGGATACAAAGTTTTCAGCGTTGAAAAAAAAAATGTTTCCCAAGTTTATGCTTCAAATTCGATTGTGGGCGTACTGTCAGGCAAAAATGAATTATTTTCAACCCTTAAGGGGTTAAAACTACCCCTACAATATAGTTCATTGAAAACTAAGGAGGGGGTGTTCCAAAATAACACCGTTAAGAAAATCGAACCCTACACGTTTTTGGGGTCGCTGATCACGAAAATCGAGGTCCCGCGGTCCTAAAACATGGGCGTCCCCCCTAAAAATGCAAAAAACACCCCTTTTTAGGGGGTTTTCGCGATTATTTCAATAATAATGAAAACTAATGCGATGAAATGCACTTTTTTTAAAATATTTATTTGTGAAGGTGGTAGATTTGTACTAAATTAAGGCGAACTTTATGATAAGGGGTAGTCCTAAACGGTTGAAACTACCCCTAAATTGGCGAAAAATGGCAAAAATTGTAAAAAAAAAAAAATTTCCCCAAGTTTATGCTTCAAATTCGATTGTGGGCGTACTGTCAGGCAAAAATGAATTATTTTCAACCCTTAAGGGGTTAAAACTACCCCTACAATATAGTTCATTGAAAACTAAGGAGGGGGTGTTCCAAAATAACACCGTTAAGAAAATCGAACCCTACACGTTTTTGGGGTCGCTGATCACGAAAATCGAGGTCCCGCGGTCCTAAAACATGGGCGTCCCCCCTAAAAATGCAAAAAACACCCCTTTTTAGGGGGTTTTCGCGATTATTTCAATAATAATGAAAACTAATGCGATGAAATGCACTTTTTTTTAAATATTTATTTGTGAAGGTGGTAGATTTGTACTAAATTAAGGCGAACTTTATGATAAGGGGTAGTCCTAAACGGTTGAAACTACCCCTGAATTGGCGAAAAATGGCAAAAATTGTAAAAAAAAAAATTTCCCCAAGTTTATGCTTCAAATTCGATTCTGACTTCATTTTTTAAAAAAATCCTTTTTGTATAATCGTACATCACATTACACTCGTCACTAAATTAGTTTATTACTTCAACTTCCAAGTAACTGTAATTAAAATTTACTAAAAAACAAATTCGGGTGCAATATCTTAATTTTATTACTTTGCCTCCGTTTTTACCTGCCTAAATGTCATTGTAAAAAAACGAACCACCCCATTATTCAGAAGTACCTCAAATAAATTAGGGTACATATTTCGCAATTATTGTGTGATTGTCGTTTTTACAAAAATGCAGAGTTTATTTAAAGATTCCACGAAATGAAATATTTCTCAATATATTTTTTTTTTCTCTTTAGGGGTGGTTTAACCTATGTACAAAGGGGTTTATAGTGAAATGTTCCAAATGTTGTAATGATTACAAATGGAAAATAAAATTTAAATGTAAAACAATAAATTTTAATTTGTTTCAATTACAAATTTAATGTGGGGGTAGTTGTACCCCCTTAAGAGTTGAAAAAATTAATTTTTTTGCTGATAATACCTTTTGACCCAAATTTCAAACAAAAAGCAAAAAAAAATTTTTTTCAATGTAGTTTTAACCCCTTAAGGGTTGAAAATAATTCATTTTTGCCTGACAGTACGCCCACAATCGAATTTGAAGCATAAACTTGAAAAAAAAAATGTTTACATTTTTTGCCATTTTTGGCCAATTTAGTGGTATTTTCAACCCTTTAGGAGTACCCCTTACCATTAAGTTCGCGTTAATTTAGTATAAATCAACCATCTTCGCAAATAAATATTAAAAAAAGGGCATGTCATCCCATTAGTTTTCATTATTACTGAAATAGTCGCGAAAACCCCCTAAAAAGGGGTGTTTTTTGCATTTTTAGGGGTGACGCCCTAATTTTAGGACCGCGGGACCTCGATTTTCGTGATCAGCGACCCCAAAAACCTTTAGGGTTCGATTTTCTTAACGGTGTTATTTTGGAACACCCCACCCCCCGCGTTTTGAATGGACTACCATCTCATCTCCTGAATGGCGATAATGTCAGCTTTATACTTTGACAGGGTATCGGCCAGATGTTGTGTAGCTCGAGATCTGTACAGAGCTCGAACATTCCATGAAAAATTCGTAAATCGTTTTGCATTTTTCGTTGCCGTGGTCGTCGTTTACGGGTGAGGTTATTAGCCTCACGCCAACCTTACTTGGACGGGACTAGCCCGATCATATTAGCCTATCCTCTCTCATAGAATAGTTACCAGTGGCCACCGCTAGGAGGTTATGATCGCACTTCCATCAGTCCGAAATAGTTGCGGCACGTGCATGTTATGCTACATGTTATTCCCCCTATTCCGCTGATGACTGACCACCTGAATAAAATTAAATATGTGCCAATTAGATATTTTGAAAAAACAAAATTAAATATTAGGAATAAATTTAAATATGCATACAATTAAATAAAATGCGTAATAGTAAGTATTCGCCGCTGCTGGATGCGATACATTTAAGTTGGAAGTATTGATGTCACTTCCTGTCAGGTTCCGCCTTTATTTCGTGGAACCTTCGTTTTCCGGACAACTTCGGTAGACCGCAACCAAACTAGCTTCTACGGTAAACTCCTGCACAATTTCAATAGTGGCGTGGCCCTAATTGAAACTGGATCGATGACCACCACAACCACACCTAGCAACACCAATATCCTGTGGGCCTCGGTAGTCCAGAGGTAAGGCGCCAGACTACTACCCAGAAGTCCCGGGTTCGAATCCCGGCCAGCCTCACGGTCCTTTGTCCCCACTTTCCCACCCACATAACTTTCCTTTTTTCTTCTCCCCTCTTTACATTCCTGATTCCTTCTATACTAGCCTTCGCTAGTGCTTCCCCGCTCCATCAAGCGCATGGCATTGGTTGGTTGATGAGATTCGTCATGTCTTACTTCTCTTGGTGCATGTCTAAGGCGTATATTAGACGATAACTTTTGCGGTGAGTTTTGCCACAGTGACTGCTACGACTGACGGACTGACTGACGACTGATCCACCGTTTAAGGTGATGACTGCTGAAACTATCTGACTATTTTTTGATTTGGATCAATCATGACAGATGGAATTGATTGACGCTTGCATGAACGTTTAGTGACCACCTAAAAGCAAGTAAAGGCGGCCTCTACACACTGTGAAACCAGATTACCCCGCTTGATTATGCCTTCTGCCTACGGTTAGTTTCGACCACGGTAAAAACAAGAAAATCTGACCTAAATAGAACAATAACATGCACAGCAGTCCCCACAGCCTGCAAAATGTAGGGGACATCACAATCTCCTTTAACATATTTCCTGTCAGGGCTACCAAACTAAATTATTAATATAATTTGCTTTAATCCAAAATAACAAAAGTTCTTTGCATATTTTCATTTTTCGCCATCTTGATTTAACAAATTGCTGCACTCATTACCTAG